>CM060312.1:4429239-4469239 GCA_030674185.1 Monoplex corrugatus | reverse complement strand
ATACTTCAATACGACACAAATGCAACTCGACGCAACGCAACACAGCAAGGCAAGGCAAGGCAAAGACAAGGCAAGGCGAGGCAAGGCAAGGCGAGGCGAAGCGAGGCGAGGCAAGGCGAGGCGAGGCGAGGCAAGGCGAGGCGATACAACACACGTGTGCCGCTTTGACGTGGCTGACATATTTACAATTCACCATAAAATGGTTTCAGGTTTACAACCAACAGGTCGATATACATTTATTTGAAGCAATACTATTCTTGTCCTCTCTTAAATCACTGTTGTATTATCACAACACAAACGAACGTACTGCAGACTTATTTAATTAACCCTTTCACCATACCCCCACAGCATCCCGTGAAATCTGATGATGGATGCAGGGAGAACTGATGGTAGGTGAGGTGGAGATGTAGGGTGGGAGTGAGATGCAGGGGTGGAAGATGGGGAGGTGAAGTGAGGTGATGTGGAAGATGGCAGGGTGGGTGGATGGGTGGGAAGATAGGTAGGGAATGAGGGTGGGGAAGATGGGGCAGGGTGATGGTGGAATGGATGAGTGGGCAGGGTGAGGGTGGAAGAGGTAGGGTTGAGGGTGAAGATGCAGTGGTAGGGGAGGGTGGAAGAGTAATGCAGGTGAGGGTGGAAGATGCGGGTAGGGAAGATGAGTGAGGGTGAGACAGGGTGAGGTGAAGATGGTAGGGTGAGGGTGGAAGATAGGTAGGGTGAGGGTGGAAGATGGTCTAGGGGTGAGAGGGTGGAAAGTAGGTAGGTGTGTAGGGGTGGAAGATGGAGTAGTGAATGCATGGGTGAGGGTGGAAGATGGCAGGGTGAGGGTGGAAGATTGGTCAGGTGTGAGGGTGGAAGATGGTAGATGAGGTGGGAAGATGGATGGGTGAGGGTGGAAGATGGCAGGGTGAGGGTGGAAGATGGCAGGGGTGAGGGTGGAAGATGGTAGGGTGAGGGTGGAAGATGGTATGAGGGTGAGGGTGGAAGATGGTAGGGTGAGGGTGGAAGATGGTAGGGTGAGGGTGGAAGATGGTATGGTGAGGTGGAAGATGGTAGGTGAGGGTGGAAGATGGTAGGTGGAGGTGGAAGATGGTAGGTGAGGGTGGAAGATGGAGGTGAGGGTGGAAAGATGGCAGGGTGTGATGTGGAAGATGGTAGGGTGAGGTGGAAGATGGTGGTGAGGGTGGAAGATGGTTAGGTGTGAGAGTGGAAGATGGTAGGTGAGGTGGAAGATGGTAGGGTGAAGGGTGGAAGATGGAAGGGTGAGGTGGAAGATGGATGGATGTGAGGTGGAAATGATGGTGTAGTGAAAATGTGGGAGGTGAGAGGTGAAGAATGGTGTAGTGGTAGGGTGGTAGATAGGTAGGTGAGGTGAAGATGATGTAGGATGAGGTGGAAGATGGTAGTGGGTGGAAGAGGTATGGTGAGGGTGGAAGATGATGGATGGATGGTGGAGATATGGTATGGTGGGTGAAGATAGGGTAGTGGTAGAGGTGGAAGTGATGGGATGAGGTGGAAGTTGGTATGGAGGTGGAGTGAATGGGTTGGTATGAAGTTGGGAATGATGGTAGGAGGTGGAAATGGTATGGTGAGGTGGAATGTGGTATGGTGAGGTGGAAGATATGGGTATGGTGGGGTGGAAGATGATGGGTATGGTGAGGGGAAGATAATGGGTATGGTGAGATGATGGGTATGTAGGTGGAGATGATGGGTGGTGAGGGTGGAAGATATGGGTGTGGTGAGGGTGGAAGATGATGGATGGTGAGGTGGAAAAGTGATGGGATGGTGAGGTGGAAGATGATGGGTATGGTGAGGGTGAGATAGTGAGTGAAGATGGGTATGGTGAGGGTGGAGATGATGGTATGGGTGAGGTGGAAGATAATGTGGGGTATGGGTGAGTGTGATTGGGATGGAAGATGATGGGTAGATGAGGGTGGAAGATGATGGGTTGGTGAGGGTGGAAGATGATGGGTATGGTGAGGTGGGAGAGTATGGGATGGTGAGGGTGGAGATGATGGGTTGGTGAGGGTGAAGATATGGGTGGAGGTGAAGATGATGGGTATGGTGAGGTGTGAAATGATGGTAGGTGAGGTGGAAGATGATGGGTATGGTGAGGGTGGAAGATGATGGGTATGGTGAGGGGAAGATGATGGTATGTGGTGAGAGTGGTATGGTAGGTGGGATGTGGGTATGGTGAGGGTGGAAGATAGGGTATGGTGAGGGTGGAAGATGATGGGTATGGTGAGGGTGGAAGATGGGTATGGTGAGGGTGGAAGATGATGGGTATGGTGAGGGTGGAAGATATGGTATGGTGAGGGTGGAAGATATGGGTATGGTGAGGGTGGAGATGATGGATGGTGAGGGTGGAAGATGATGGGTATGGTGAGGGTGGAAGATATGGGTATGGTGAGGGTGGAAGATATGGTAGGTGAGGGTGGAAGATGATGGTATGGTGAGGTGGAAGATGATGGGTATGGTGAGGGTGGATAAGATATGGTATGGTGAGGGTGGAAGATGATGGGTATGGTGAGGGTGGAAGATGATGGTATGGTGAGGGTGGAAGATGATGGGTATGGTGAGGGGAAGATGATGGGTATGGTGAGGGTGGAAGATGATGGGTATGGTGAGGGTGGAAGATGATGGGTATGGTGAGGGTGGAAGATGATGGTAGGTGAGGGTGGAAGATGATGGGTATGTGAGGGTGGAAGATGATGGTATGGTGAGGGTGGAAGATGATGGGTATGGTGAGGTGGAAGATGATTATGGTGAGGTGAAGATATGGTAGTGAGGGTGGAAATATGTGTGGGTGTATGGTGTAGGGGAATGATGGTTGGTGGGAAATGTGGGTAGTGAGGGTGAAGATATGGTTGTGTGGGTGAATGGTAGTGAGGTGGAAGTGTTGGTATGGTGGGTGGAGATTGTGGGGTGTGATGATGTTGGTGAGTGAATTGGGTTTGGTGAGGGTGGAAATGGTATGGTATGGTGAGGTGATGGGTGGGTGGGGGTGGAAGATGATGGGTGTGGTGAGGGTGGAGACATGGATAGGGTGAGTGTGGAAATGATGGGTATGGTGAGGGTGGAAGATGATGGGTATGGTGAGGGTGGAGATGATGGGTATGGTGAGGGTGGAAATAATGGTATGGTATGGTGAGGGTGGAAGATGATGGGTATGGTGGGGTGGAAGATGATGGGTATGGTGAGGTGGAAGATGATGGGTATGGTGAGGGTGGAAGATGATGGTATGGTGAGGTGGAAGATGATGGGTATGGTGAGGGTGCAAGATGATGGGTATGGTGAGGGTGAAGATGATGGGTATGGTGAGGGTGGAAGATGATGGTATGGTGAAGGTGGAAGATGATGGGTAGGTGAGGGTGGAAGATGATGGTAGGTGAAGGTGGAAGATGATGGGTATGGTGAGGTGGAAGATGATGGGTATGGTGAGGGTGGAAGATGATGGTATGGGTGTGGAAGATGATGGTTATGGTGAGGTGAAGATGATGGGTAGGTGATGGTGGAAGATGATGGGTAGGTGATGGTGAAGATGATGGTGGTGATGGGGAAGATGATGGTATGGTGAGGGAATATGAGGGTATGGTGAGGGTGGAAGATGATGGGTATGGTGAGGGTGGAAGATGATGGGTATGGTGAGGGTGGAAGATGATGGGTATGGTGAGGGTGAAAGATGATGGTTATGGTGAGGGTGGAATGATGGGTGTGGTGAGGTGAAGATGATGGATAGGTGAGGGTGGAAAAGTGTGGGTATGGTGAGGGTGGAAGATGATGGGTATGGTGAGGTGAAGATGATGGTGGTAGGGTGGAGATATGTATGTGAGGTGTGATGTTGGGGGGGTGGAAAATGATGGGTATGGTGAGGGTGGAGATGATGTGGTAGGAGAATGATGGGATGGTGAGGTGGAAGATGATGGGTTGGTGAGGGTGGAAGAATGATGGGTTGGTATGGTGGTAGGGTGGGTGAAAATGATGGTATGGTGAGGGTGGAAGATGATGGGTATGGTGAGGGTGGAAGATGATGGGTTGAGGGGGAAAAATGGTATGGATGGGTGGTAGATGATGGTATGGTGAGGGTGGAAGATGTGGGTATGGTGAGGGTGGAAGATGATGGGTATGGTGAGGGGAAGATGATGGGTATGGTGAGGGTGAGATGATGGTATGGTGAGGTGGAAGATGATGGGTATGGTGAGGTGGAAGATGATGGGTATGGTGAGGGTGGAAGATGATGGGTATGGTGAGGGTGCAAGATGATGGGTATGGTGAGGGAGATGTGGTATGGGAATGAAGTATGGGTATGGGAGTGAATATGGTATGGTGATGTGGAAGATGATGGTATGGTGAGGTGGAAGATGATGGGTATGGATGGTGGAAATGATGGGTATGGTGAGGGTGAGATGATGGGTATGGTGATGGTGGAAGATGATGGGTATGGTGAAGGTGGAAGATGATGGGTAGGATGATGGTGGAAGATGATGGGTAGGGTGATGGTGGAGATGATGGGTATGGTGATGCGGAGATGATGGGTATGGTGAGGACGGAATATGATGGGTATGGTGAGGGTGGAAGATGATGGGTATGGTGATGACGGAAGATGATGGGTATGGTGAGGGTGGAAGATGATGGGTATGGTGATGGGGAAGATGATGGTATGGGAGGGTGGAAATAATGGTATGGTATGGTGAGGGTAGAATGATGGGTATGGTGAGAGGATATGATGGTATGGTGAGGTGGTGAAGATGATGGGTAGGGTGATGGTGGATATGATGGGTATGGTGAGGGTGGAAGATGGTTGGTGAGAGGAATATGATGGGTATGGTGAGGGTGGAAGATGATGGTAGGGTGATGTGGAAGATGATGGGTATGATGAGGTGGAAGATGATGGATTGGAAGGGAATGGAAAGGTTGGAAAAGGTAATCAATAACTTGTTTCACGTTTGTTAAGTTTACCTACGCTCACCCATCAGACACATGCAGGCGACAAGCGCCATATATTTACGTTATATAACATCCTGTTCTGACACGCACGATTATGATGAAACACTGACGAACATTGTGAACGTGCGCATGCACGAACGCATGTACAGTCACGCACATGCGCGTGCGGTAGCACGGCACACACGAGCACGAACTCAGTTCCTGGAAATGCTTCCTTTGTTCAAGACGTAAGCTGTTAGCATAACAAATAAGGGCCATTTGGACCCATCTGTACTCCTCCACACTGACTTACCAGTAATGATTTAGAAGTTTCTTGTTGAACCCGCCGAAAACTTCGGGCGCGTCCTTACGATTACACACACACACACACACACACACACACACACACACACACACACACACACACACACACACACACACACAACGTGCACACGAACACGAACATACACACACACGGAACACACACACACAAACAAACACACACACACACACACACACACACACACACACACACACACACACACACACACACACACACACACACACACACACACACGCACACACACACACACAACGTGCACACAAATACATACACAAAACGGATACACACGTTGGCTGGATGAAAAAAGCACGATCAGTGCTCATCCACCACCTTGATAATACTGACTGATTTTTATCTTATCTCTCATCTTTTCCCTTACACTCTCAGGTGCGTATGGGTCGATGGCCTCGCATTTAAACTCCTGTCAATATCAGTATCTTTCTCTCTTACTCATCTACCCTACACCCCACCCCTAATCCCCTCCTGAGCTGACCAGTCTGTTTTCCAACGACTGACTTACCGGTCTGACGCTGGCGTCAAAACTGTCGAGAACCAGGGAGGACAATGATGATGCTTCTCTCTCCTTCTTCACCTCCACCTTGACGTTAGCATCGACAGCCATGTCGGCTTCCGCTTGGTCGTACAGGTTCACCTTCCGCTCCAAGTCTTCCAGGACCACTCTGGCGTCAAGGAACGTGGCAAACACCCCATACATGATGCTGTCTTGTCCGTATTGTCAGGCTGGCTAAAAGTGACAAACTATTGTTGTGGAACCTGTAGGACTGTCTTTGTCGTGAACAGTTCAGAAAATGAAAGCCTTCACTCAGTATCTTTTTTCACATCACCTTTTGCTCTAAGTCTTCCACGATCACTCTCAGGTCTAGAAATGTTGCAAACGTCACATACATCCCGCTTTCCTGTGTATCTGCAGGGAGCGATAAAACCGACAAACTATTATTGTGCAGACAAAGAGATCGTTACCCCGTTTGGTAAGACTCGTTTCACAACAAGATAGCCTTAACATAGTATGTCTCTTTTACACCATCTCTTTGGGAAAGACTGTTTCAAGTTGGTACCGGGACGACCGTTCCCAACGTAACAGGTCTCAAGTGGCGGATGGCCTTCACACATATGGAGAGTAGTTGCAAGACAAACCAGGCTTGCCTGGACGGAATAAGCAGTCTTGTACCGACTGGAGATGGTTACTTTCAGGATCAGGGTGGGCGGTGTTTGTCAAGGCCACACTTAGAAAATATCCTAGATGTTTTATGAATGAGCTGTCAGGTGGATAAGGGCCGCCTTAAGCCCTACCCCTTGCACTTACAGGGTAGGTGCTAGAGCCGTGAGCTAAAACCAGTATAACCTCTACAGAACGAGCCTAAAGGATTGACGTCAGTGGTATCAAGCTTGTTGCAGGCACCTTCTAACAAACCACTGTACCAAACAATACAATGCAAATATCTGCACAGTGGTTTCCATCAAATGAGAATATCACTCGTCTGTTGAGGTCCCTGTGGTGTGGAGCACGGCAACACTGCCCTTCAACACGATCTACCTTCAGCAACTGGGGGTTCCCTCCGTTCCTCTTGTCGCTCCAGGGGATGCCAGAAGAAAGCTAATGGCTCTGACCACCAAGCTCCATGGCAGCCGGCAGCGACAGGACAAAATGGCCACATTTACTGCCAGATGTGACCTCAGCACGTTGACGGCGAAGGAAAGAAACAGAAGAGCACACCATGTTTCATTCCGAGTCTTCCAGAATCACTCTGGCATCTAGTATTACTGCAAACATTCCCTATATGATGGCCGGCGTACTGTTCAATATCAACGACAAAATCTCGATGTGCAACCAAACAGGAAAGTTATCTGTTCTGCTGTAAGGAAAGTCGGTTCAGAACAAGGCAGCCTTGACTAAGCATCTCCTTCAATCACCTTTAGCTTCAGTTCTTCCAGAATTACTCTGACGGCCAGAAATGGGGCCAATGTTCTGTTCATGCCGTTCTGTTCTCTGTCTGAGTTTCTTGGTAACGGTCACAAACTTCTGTTTTGGGACCAACTCTGGTGGAACAGGAAAGCCATGATTGTGTGGCTCTCTCACATCACTTCTCACTCCAGATCTTCCACAACAACTCTGGCACCTAAAAGGCTGTAAACTGCTGTCTGGTGCTGTCTACTCAGTTCAGTGCAAATGGCACACAACTTGTTTTAGAACCCACATTCGGTCCAAGAAAACTCTTGCAATGTTCTCTCTTTCAAACTGCTTCTCGTCGTCTTAATCTGCTCGGGCCACTGATAATTACAAAGTCTTGCATTGGAATCAAAGAGACCAGTACCCTATAGTATCCTCTTTCTTGGAACTCAGATCAGAACACAGCTGAAGTAAAATTATGCATATATTTCACATGTCTTCATGTCGTCATAACAAACCACCATTATCACAGAACTCAGAAAGCTGTGTCAATACATTTTGTTCACCCTTTGATAAAAGTCAACTGCAGTCCTGGAACATCGCTGTCAATCTACAGATGTGACCGAGTAATTCTTCTACTCCACTTCTCGTTGTCTTGTACGTGAAAGTAAACCCCCATTTAACAGCACACCAACATCTTCTACTTGTGTGGCGTCACTCATAACTTCTTGTCGGCTTTTTGTCGTTCCTGTAACGATAATGTACGATCTAAGAGAGCAGTATCGTATTCAGATGTCTGTCAGTGCAGCACACTCACAACACGCGGTGAGCGTATCAAGTTTTTAACACATCATTTGAAACAAAGCAATGGGAATGCGTGTACACAGATCTATGTACCGTACTGTTTCCGACAGTCGAAGTAAAGACCTACCGGTACTGAAAAACCTGTCAATACTATAGCTGGGTGCGTTGTCTCACTTGTTGTCAGCGCGTGCAAGCAAGGATACCGCCCAAGTGCAGGGTATTCTGACGAAACGCATGCGCTGCACGTGCTGATACTTATGAACCGCGCGTGCAGGAGACGGAAATTCCCCGCTACTGACTGTGTATAAGCAAGAGCTGCAGTCCAAGGTGCAGTATTACTTTGATATTACAGTCGAGCTGGTAATTATACGTATGTACAACAGCGTTCGTTGAGGACTAATATCAGACACTTTGGTTGTGCCCTTCACTTAGCAGCTTTGGGGAAACAGCGCTAACGAACAAAGGCAATTATTGTGTCAACAACATGACAAGCCATGTAACGGGAAAATCCATTCGTTTGTTTATAGGCTCAGCATAAACGGTTATTGATCAGCACGCTCTGAGCGCTGAATTTTTTTGGGGAAAGGGGGAAAGGTGAGGGGCGGGGATGAGGTTTGCACATGTCGATTGTTCTATTGATCATGTAGGCTTTTCCGTGTATTAATTATTTGTATTAGTTCAATTATTTGTTCTAATGACAGCTGTTTTCATTGTTTCTTTCTTGCTCGATGAATTTGTCTGTTTGTTTCCCTGTAACAACGAGAGTTAAGCCATAGGCTACTTATTCTCTTTTGTTTTTTAGTCAGTTTCTAGCGTTGCTTTTGGTTCATGTACGCTAATCAATGAAATCCACATGCCCACACACACATACACAAACGTATGCATACACACATAGTCACACACATTCACACACGCGCACGCACACGCACACACACACACACACACACACACACACACACACACACACACACACACACACACACACACACACACACACAAAGCATGCAGGTGAAAACATGTTAGCAACATTTTCTGAACTATTTATGGATGGGTTTCTAACAAATTTTGTGTCAATTACGTAGTTTGTTGATACATGGTGTGAGGGGACCATTAAGGACACACAATGTAATACAGGACTGTTAAGGCATGGTCTGAGGGGACCATTAAGGTCACACAATGTAATACAGGACTGTTGTGACATGGTCTGAGGGGACCATTAAGGTCACACAATGTAATACAGGACTGCTGATACATGGTGTGAGGGGACCATTAAGGACACACAATGTAATACAGGACTGTTAAGGCATGGTCTGAGGGGACCATTAAGGTCACACAATGTAATACAGGATGCTGTACATGGTGTGAGGACCATTAAGGACACACAATGTAATGCAGGACTGTTGTACATGGTCTGAGGGACCATTAAGGCACACAATGTAATACAGGACTGTTAACATGGTCTGAGGGGACCATTAAGGACACACAATGTAATACAGGACTGTTGAGACATGGTCTGAGGGGGCCATTAAGGACACACAATGTAATACAGGACTGTTGATACATGGTCTGAGGGGACCATAAGACACACAATGTAATACAGGACTGTTGTGACATGGTCTGAGGGGACCATTAAGGTCACACAATGTAATACAGGACTGTTGTGACATGGTTGAGGGGACCATTAAGGAACACAATGTAATACAGGACTGTTGATACATGGTCTGAGGGGACCATTAAGGACACACAATGTAATACAGGACTGTTGATACATGGTCTGAGGGGACCATTAAGGACACACAGTGTGTGTGTAATACAGGACTGTTGTGACATGGTCTGAGGGGACCATTAAGGACACACAATGTAATCAGGACTGTTGTGAACATGGTCTGAGGGGACCATTAAGGACACACAATGTAATCAGGACTGTTGATACATGGTCTGAGGGGACCATTAAGGACACACAATGGTAATACAGGACTGTTGTGACATGGTCTGAGGGGACCATTAAGGACACACAATGTAATACAGGACTGTTGATACATGGTCTGAGGGGACCATAGGACACACAATGTAATGCAGGACTGTTGAGACATGGTCTGAGGGGACCATTAAGTCCACACAATGTAATACAGGACTGTTGATACATGGTCTGAGGGGACCATTAGGACACACAGTATAATACAGGACTGTTGATACATGGTCTGAGGGGACCACTAAGGACACACAATGTATACAGGACTGTTGTGACATGGTCTGAGGGGACCATTAAGGACACACAATGTAATGCAGAACTGTTGAGACATGGTCTGAGGGGACCATTAAGGACACACAATGTAATACAGGACTGTTTAAGACATGGTCTGAGGGGACCATTAAGGACACACAATGTAATACAGGACTGTTGATACATGGTCGTGAGGGGACCATAAGGACACACAATGTAATACAGGACTGTTGTGACATGGTCTGAGGGGACCATTAAGGACACACAATGTAAAACAGGACTGTTGTGACATGGTCTGAGGGGACCATTAAGGACACACAATGTAATACAGGATTGTTGTGACATGGTCTGAGGGGACAATTAAGGACACACAATGTAATACAGGACTGTTGATACATGGTCTGAGGGACCACTAAGGTCACACAATGTAATACAGGACTGTTGAGACATGGTCTGAGGGGACCATTAAGGACACACAATGTAATACAGGACTGTTGTGACATGGTCTGAGGGGACAATTAAGGACACACAATGTAATACAGGACTGTTGATACATGGTCTGAGGGGACCATTAAGTCCACACAATGTAATACAGGATTGTTAAGACATGGTCTGAAGGGACCATTAAGGACACACAAGGCAATACAGGACTGTTAAGACATGGTCTGAAGGGACCATTAAGGACACACAAGATAATGTAGGACTGCTGAGACATGGTCCTAGGGGACCATTGATGACACACAAGGCAATGCAGGACTGTTGAGGAGTGGTCTGAGAGGACCATGCAATTCCTTCAGGCTTGAACACACAAAGAAATAATAAACCTGTGGTACACAATGACCAACACAAAGAAAACTGTGTGATACAGTGGTACACAATGACCAACACAAAGAAAACTATGTGATACTGACTGGTATCAAGCACCGTATGATAAGCTTATAATTTTTTCCTTTGATCAGTTAACATTTTACCCAAGGGTGCAGAATGGGGCCCAGAACAATAATGCCTCACCACTGACCAGACAATTACCTCGGTAGCCATTTCGTCAAGCAAAGGTTGGCTGTCCATACACTTCATGACCCTTTCGGACCCAGTCATTAGTTTACCTTGTTTACAAGCCGAATGGCAAAGTGGGGAGATGACAAACCCTGGGACATAGCCATGCATACAACACTCACCCGCCAGATCCAGCCCAGCTACCGGACCAAGAGAGAACGAAACAGTCCTCCTTTGCCTTACTCTGGGCTTTCATCTCTCTATTGGCCAGTCTGCCCGGTACAAGCTCTCATGACTGCCAGTTCTTTTCCACTTACAGTAGTCTCGACACTTAGCAGTAGGTAGCTAACTGCGTTGGTTTACAACAACTACAGGGTGTAGATGAAAAGATGGAAAGCATGCTTACTAACAAATGACTATCGATTAACATCAGGAAGAGAGTTCTTGAATGTTATATAGAACCTATAATGTTATATGGTTGTGAGGCATGGACAGTCGACCAGCAAAACCAGAACAAGATCGAGGTAGCCGAGATGTGGTTTCTAAGGAGAATGTTGAGAGTTCCGTGGACAGCTAAGAAGACAAACGAGACATTCTTGATGGAGGCAGACATAAGAAGATCATTGATAAGGAAGATTAGGAAAAGACAGGCAACATTTATAGGCCATTTTACGAGGAAAGGGGAATTGGAGCACCTGGTCACAACAGGAAAGCTGGAGGGAAAGAGAGCGCCAAGATAGACCCAGAGAGAAATATTGGACGGACTTGCAGGGTGGCTGAGGACACAGAGGATGGAACATGTATTTGCGGCAACAAGAGATAGATGAATATGGAGGGCCATGATCGCCAACGCCATGCGGCTGGGCACATGATGATGATGACAGGGTGTGTACGTACGATCGCAAAAGCAGCCAGACATGATGCTCCAGACACAGCCCATTGTACATTACAGCTAGGTCTGACATGTCCCTAAAATGATCACGAGTTTGCTGTTTCTGAGCTGTCACCATGCCTTCCTTGCAGTCATCATGTCTGACTCCCTGAAGTCAGCAGCCAAGTAGCAAAGTGTCATAATTCATTTTTATGATCAGACTTTTAGTTTTTCTTTGACCCGTCCAGATGATGTCAATTCAATCTTCTGCAGCATCAGTCATAATGTCGGTCCTGATGTCTTCAATCCACTGCAACTCTTTAGGGATTTGCTGTGCAATGTGAACACCATGACATTCACAGAGACACGTGACAGTCTAATCATCCATCAGTGTTGAGCGTTTCATTGTTTTAGCACTGATCGACCACTAACTGAAAAGCTTTGTCTGATATAGTTTATAGATAGCCAATTATTAGACTGGGTTTTCACAAGTTTTGTACACAAAGGCAGGCGCAGACATGATGTTCTAGACAAATCAAAGTGGTCAGACGTGATGTTCTAGACACAACGATCTCTGTCAGACGTGATGTTCTAGACACAACCATAGCTGTCAGACGTGATATTCTAGACACAACCATAGCAGTCAGACATGATGTTCTAGACACAACCATAGCTGTCAGACGTGATATTCTAGACACAACCATAGCAGTCAGACTGATGTTCTAGACACAACCATAGCTCAGACTGTTTCTAGACACAACCATAGCTGTCAACTGTTTCTAGACACAACCATAGCTGTCAGACGTGATGTTTAGACACAACCATAGCAATCAGACGTGGTGTTCTAGACACAACCGTAGCAGTCAGACATGATGTTCTAGACACAACCATAACAGTCAGACATGATGTTCTAGACACAACCGTAGCAGTCAGACATGATGTTCTAGACACAACCATAGAGTCAGACTGATATTCTAGACACAACCATAGTGGTCAGACATGATGTTCTAGACACAACCATAGCAGTCAGACGTGATGTTCTAGACACAACCATAGGTCAGACATGATGTTCTAGACACAACCATAGCAGTCAGACGTGATGTTCTAGACACAACCATAGCAGTCAGACGTGATGTTCTAGACACAACCATAGCAGTCAGACGTGATTTCTAGACACAACCATAGCAGTCAGACATGATGTTCTAGACACAACCATAGCAGTCAGACGTGATGTTCTAGACACAATCATAGCAGTCAGACTGATATTCTAGACACAACCATAGCGTCAGACTGATGTTCTAGACACAACCATAGCAGTCAGACATGATGTTCTAGACACAACCATAGTGGTCAGACATGATGTTCTAGACACAACCATAGCGTCAGACGTGATGTTCTAGACACAACCATAGTGGTCAGACGTGATGTTCTAGACACAACCATAGTGGTCAGACATGATGTTCTAGACACAACCATAGAGTCAGACATGATGTTCTAGACACAACCATAGTGGTCAGACATGATGTTCTAGACACAACCATAGTGGTCAGACATGATCGTGTTCTATGTGACACAACCATAGTGGTCAGACATGATGTTCTAGACACAACCATAGCAGTCAGACATGATGTTCTAGACACAACCATAGTGGTCAGACATGATGTCTTAGACACATCACTGACATCATCAACACTTCTCTTCAAACTGGAACTGTCCCGGATTCTTTCAAGTCTGCTATCGTTCACCCTCTCCTCAAGAAATACAATTTAGACCCAAATGAACTGAAAAATTACCGGCCTATCTCTAATCTCTCTTTCTTGTCAAAACTCCTTGAAAAAGTTGTCCTCAACCAGCTGAACTCTCACCTGTCTGTCAACAATCTCCTCAATCCTTTTCAATCAGCCTACCGCCAGTGCCATAGCACTGAAACTGCCCTACTACACATTCTCAACAATCTCCTCCTTGCAACTGATACTGGCAAAGTCTCTCTCCTCACACTCCTCGATCTGTCTGCAGCCTCTGATACCATTGATCATGGTATTCTCCTTTCTAGACTCCATCATACTTTTGGCATCTCTGACACTGCTCTCTCCTGGTTCACTTCATATCTATCAAACAGAAAACAAACTGTTCTCATCAATGGCACTTACTCTCAACCTGCAAACCTGACCTGTGGTGTTCCACAAGGATCTGTCCTTGGCCCTGTTCTTTTCACTCTTTACACCTCCCCCCTGTCCACTATCATCAACTCCCACTCTATAAAACACCACCTCTATGCTGATGACACCCAACTTCAAGACAGTGACTCACCTGACAATGTACAGCGCCTCTTGACTCGCACCACTGAGTGCTACTCGGACATTAAGAACTGGATGACATACAATAAACTCCAGCTTAATGACGACAAGACGGAAGCTATCCTCATTGGCACCCGTCAGAAACTTTCTCAGCTGCCCCCTCTTTCTCTCTCATTATGTAACACATCAGTCCCAATTTCTGACTCAGCTAAAAACCTTGGTGTCTGCATTGACTCTACCCTCTCCATGAACAACTTTGTTTCTCAAACTGCCAGATCTTGCTACTATCACCTCACATCGTATAAGCCTGATCAGGAAGTATCTCTCTGTTGAAACAATTGCAAAACTCGTTCTCTCCTTCATAATGTCTCGCATTGACTATTGCAATTCATTCCTGTCTGGTCTTCCTGCCTCCACCATCCACATCCTACAGCGCATTCAAAACAATGCTGCACGCCATGTACTCAAAAAGAAAAAAGCTGACCACATTTCTCCTCTCCTGGCACAACTTCACTGGCTCCCTGTATCAAAGCGCATACAGTACAAACTAGACACCATGTGCTACAAAAGCCTCAATAACGCAGCCCCCGATTACCTGTCAAGCCTACTTGAGATCTATGTTCCCTCACGTACCCTCCGCTCTGCCTCCGATCCTCTGACTTTTCGCTTTCCACGCACTAAGCTCAATACCTACGGTCCACGAGCCTTCTCTGTTTCTGGTCCACTCTCCTGGAACAAACTTCCTCTCTCAGTCCGTCAGCAACCTACTTTTGTCTCCTTCAAGTCCGCTCTCAAAACTCACCTTTTCTCCTCTGCATGAAATCCTGACCTCACTCATCCCCCTCTGTAGCCTGTCTCCGCTCGGAGTGGAATCACATTGTAATATATAATTGTAGATAATATGCTCTCTATAATTTTCCATTGTTTTTATTCTTTTTCCCCATTTATAGACATGTGTGAGTGTGTGTGTGTGCGCGCGTGCGTATGTGTATGTTTAGCGCTTAGATTTGATTTCTATCAAGATTTTGCGCTATATAAATATTGCAATTATTATTATTAACCACAGCAGTCAGACGTGATGTTCTAGACACAACCATAGCAGTCAGACGTGATGTTCTAGACACAACCATAGCAGTCAGACGTGATGTTCTAGACACAACCATAGTGGTCAGACATGATGTTCTAGACACAACCATAGCAGTCAGACGTGATGTTCTAGACACAACCATAGTGGTCAGACATGATGTTCTAGACACAACCATAGCAGTCAGACGTGATGTTCTAGACACAACCATAGTGGTCAGACGTGATGTTCTAGACACAACCATAGTGGTCAGACATGATGTTCTAGACACAACCATAGCAGTCAGACATGATGTTCTAGACACAACCATAGCAGTCAGACATGATGTTCTAGACACAACCATAGTGGTCAGACATGATGTTCTAGACACAACCATGGCAGTCAGACATGATGTTCTAGACACAACCATAGTGGTCAGACATGATGTTCTAGACACAACCATAGCAGTCAGACATGATGTTCTAGACACAACCATAGTGGTCAGACATGATGTTCTAGACACAACCATAGCAGTCAGACATGATGTTCTAGACACAACCATAGCAGTCAGACATGATGTTCTAGACACAACCATAGTGGTCAGACGTCATGTTCTAGACACAACCATAGTGGTCAGACATGATGTTCTAGACACAACCATAGTGGTCAGACGTCATGTTCTAGACATCAACCATAGTGTCAGACATGATGTTCTAGACACAACCATAGTGTCAGACATGATGTTCTAGACACAACCATAGTGGTCAGACGTCATGTTCTAGACACAACCATAGTGGTCAGACGTGATGTTCTAGACACAACCATACAGTCAGACATGAGTTCTAGACAACCATAGCAGTCAGACTGATTTCTAGACACAACCATAGTGGTCAGACATGATGTTCTAGACACAACCATAGTGGTCAGACGTGATGTTCTAGACACAACCATAGTGGTCAGACATGATGTTCTAGACACAACCATAGCAGTCAGACATGATGTTCTAGACAACAACCATAGCAGTCAGACATGATGTTCTAGACACAACCATAGTGGTCAGACATGATGTTCTAGACACAACCATAGTGGTCAGACGTCATGTTCTAGACACAACCATAGTGGTCAGACGTCATGTTCTAGACACAACCATAGCAGTCAGACATGATGTTCTAGACACAACCATAGTGGTCAGACATGATGTTCTAGACACAACCATAGTGGTCAGACATGATGTTCTAGACACAACCATAGTGGTCAGACATGATGTTCTAGACACAACCATAGTGGTCAGACATGATGTTCTAGACACAACCATAGTGGTCAGACATGATGTTCTAGACACAACCATAGTGGTCAGACATGATGTTCTAGACACAACCATAGTGGTCAGACATGATGTTCTAGACACAACCATAGTGGTCAGACATGATGTTCTAGACACAACCATAGTGGTCAGACATGATGTTCTAGACACAACCATAGTGGTCAGACATGATGTTCTAGACACAACCATAGCAGTCAGACATGATGTTCTAGACACAACCATAGCTGTCAGACGTGATGTTCTAGACACAACCATAGCAGTCAGACGTGATGTTCTAGACACAACCATAGCTGTCAGACGTGATGTTCTAGACACAACCATAGCTGTCAGACGTGATGTTCTAGACATAACCATAGCAGTCAGTCAGACTGATGTTCTGACACAACCATAGCTAGTCAATGTCTTAGTCTAGACAAACCATAGCAGTCAGACAGATGTTCTAGACACACATAGTGTCAACTGAGTTCTAGACACCATAGGTCAGACATGATGTTCTAGACACAACCATAGCAGCAATGTTAGACACACCATAGCTCAGACAGGTGTTCTAGACACAACATAGCAGTCAAATGTTTTAGACCACATAGTCAATGTTAGACACAACCATAGCAGTCAGACGTGTTCTAGACACAACAGGTAATGTCTAGACAAACCATAGCGTCAAATGATGTCTAGACAACATAGCGTCAGACTGTGTTCTAGACACAACCAAGCACATGATGTTCTAGACACAACATAGCTGTCAGACATGATGTTCTAGACAAACCATAGCGTCAACAGATGTTCTAGACACAACCATAGCGTCATGTTTAGACACAACCATAGCGTCGACATTGTTCAGACCAACATAGATCAGACTGTGTTCTAGACACAACCATAGCGTCAATGATTAGACAACCAAGTCGAATGTTAGACACAACCATAGGTCAGACATGAGTTCTAGACACAACATAGTGTCAGACATATGTTCTGACACAACCATAGTTAGACATGATGTTCTAGACACAACCAATAGTGGTCAGACATGATTTCTAGACACAACCATAGGGTCAGACATGATGTTCTAGACACAACCATAGTGTCAGACTGATGTTCTAGACACAACCAACCAGCTCAACGTGGTGTTCTAGACACAACCATAGCAGTCAGACGTGGTGTTCTAGACAAAAACCATAGCAGTCAGACGTGGTGTTCTAGACACAACCATAGCATCAGACGTGTGTTCTAGACACAACCATAAGTCAGTTCAGAAGGTGTTCTAGACACAACCATAGCAGTCAGACTGGTGTTCTAGACACAACCTATTTTTGCTTTTTCAACTAGGTCTCATGTGCCCCAAAGGAATCCCAACTATGCCCTCATTCTGAGCTGTCACCAGATTTTCCCTGCAGTCATCAGGCCTAATTCCTGAAGCCAATGGCCAAGCTGCAGTCAAACTTACCAAGAAACATCGGAGACTGCTGGCTTGGACCCAGAGCAAGAATGCCTAACCACGGCCAGCACCTCCACAATCTGTCAGAGTATTTCTGATGAAACCAAAAGCTACTCCTTGACAAAATTCAGTAGCATACATAAACATGTCAGATCCGGGATGTTCAGAGACACCGGCAAACAGTCAAATGTTCATGTTTTGGCTTGAGATAGGTCCATCATCTGAAAATCACAGCAATCCTGTGTACAAAATTCAGTAGTTACATATTACAAGTCAGATCCGGATGTTCACAGGCACAGCAAACAGTCAAATGTTCATGTTTTGGCTTGAGTATGGTCCATCCATTGATAAACGCCTGGCCATGTATTAGATGTGTTTGTTTTTGTGGAGGTAAGAAAAGAATAAGAAAGAAAATGGAGATGGACAGGAGGGAGAGAGAAAGGATGGTTAACAAACAGAAAAAGACAGAAAAAACGGGGTGCGGGAAGGGAGGAAAGAGGGAAGGAATGGATCTTTTATTAATGTTATTCCAAAAAGTGATTTTAGACACACTCACACACACACACACACACACACAACACACCAACGTACACACAACAATCACAACACAACACACACACACACACACACACACACACACACACAACACACTTAAAAGGAAAAAAGGATAAAATTAGGGTGGGCAATGGGGATGGGGAGCGGTCTGTAGAAGTTTGAATGTAAAGGGGGAAAAAGTAAAGTAAATAATTAGAAAGAAATGAATGAACAGTGCAAAAATAACATGCAACAAAAAGAACTTTTCGTAACAATCTGCCAAAGGGGATCTGTAAATGTGATTAATGTAATAATATCATTATTTTGTGTAAAGGATATCTCTAGCGTCAGATACATGAAAAATCAAGATTGTTATTTCTAATGTCGTAAGTAAGATACAACATTCAAACAGCAGATGGTGGACTGATAATGTTTATTGAACAAATACATGGGAAGGACAGAAACAGACAGAAAGACGGGGTGGTGGGGGAAGGGAGAAGAAGGAAAGACAGAAACAGACAGAAAGAACGGGGTGTGCGGGGGAAGGGAGAAGAAGGAAAGACAGAAACAGACGGAAAGAACGGGGTGGCGGGGGAAGGGAGGAGAAGGAAAGAAAGAAAGACGAAAAATGAAGACAAAGAATCAAAACAGGCATTAATGGCAGTCAGATTCCATACCATGGAATGTTTTTAAAAATCGATTAATTACCAGGAAGACAAACATGTACATGTACTAGCGAACTCACAATCACCCATTAAGAAATAATCACACACACACACACACACCACACACACACACACACACACACACACACACACACACACCACACACACACACACACACACACACACCACACACGCACGCACGCACACACACACACACACACACACACGATATTAACATAATGCCTATGGCAGTCTACTCTGTCAGTTTTTTTAACAGTGGAAATGACGCCAATCCAACCTTGACCAGGATCATTGAAATGTCAGTCCTGATCCACTGCAATTCATCATGCTTCAGTGTGCAATGCATAGGCTAACATAACGATTTTCACAGAGCCACACTGACAGACCATCAGTCAGCATCCATCAGTGTTCAGTGTTCCAACTGTTCCAGCTTGAGTATTGATCCATCATCTGAAGAAACAGGGCGTTGTCTGATGTCTTTTGTGTCGATAGAAAAAAAAAAGCGAAAAAAATGAAATGAAGGAGGTGGGAGGTGGGAGGGAAGGAGAAAAATAACTCGAAAGAAAGAAACGGAGTAAAACGTATCAAACATGTTCTGTTTTTAAAAATCCATTATTCTTTGGAAGAACAACACACACACAAGACTTACAGTATCATAACAACAAAAAAATACTAAGCACTACCACCTGAAAATGATCGATCTAGTCCCGTAGCAACGGTACAGATACGACGGTCGATCCATAAGTCCTGTCAGTTTGGCTGCCATTTCTGATATGTTTACAGTAAATACGTGTAATTTGTACTCGATCAAATACAAAAAAAATATATAATGACGCCATATCTAATTTAATTACGTGACGTCAATGAAAATGTGACGTAAGTAACAGTGCGTCCGAAAAATGAATCCTGGCACAGAGCAGCTCAGATACTAATTGTTTCACAAACTGGTACTCAAATCTGGAGATGGTCTGATCAATATTCGTGTGGATTTGACAAGTGTGTATGGAGAGAAGTGTGTGTTCTATATGACAGTTTGCCAGTAAATTGACAGGTTCAAACGAAACAAACCCAACTTGACAGATAAGGACCGATGTTGACGTCCGGAACGAGCAAACCGTTCAGCTTATAAAGACAGTTGAAGAGGACTTGCGTATTTGATTTTTTGTGTGTGGCATAAATAAAACAAGGTATTTCATACGGCACAAATGAACGAATCCTGTGGTATGATCTTGAGATGAGGAAAGTAGCTGTCCGATGCATACTTTATCTTCTAACAGAAAATAAGAAGAAGAAAAAAAAGCGAAAAACCCCAAGAATATTCAGAGTTCTAAACAACTGTCTGTCTGATATGTGTGAGCCAGAAGGCGCCAATCTACTGTGTGACGTGATCACAGGTGACGCAACCCGAACAAACGGTCCAATCAAATGTGGGTGGGCGCTTATGGCGAAAAGTTAAAGACCAGTGGTATTCAGGCCTGGTGTTTTAAAGTCGGAAGAGACTTTCCTCCATTTTCTTCAGCTCTTGGTGCTCAGTAACGGTCGACATTTCGCCTGAAAAAAATGTTCTTTCACTGCTAGATATTATGTAGAAAGTGTTTTGCCCATAGTGGTGCAGGCCATCCATGAGCAGTGAGTGTCCAAACGTGGCTACCAGCAAAACGCTCCTGCTATGTGACAAGGTAAGTGCTCTTAAAGCCATGGTCATCGTGACCTGTCTACACGAGCTGTCCATTCAAGTTCCCCCTTACCCACCCTGCAGCCCTGACTTAACCCCACATGACTCCTGGTTGTCTTCCCTTAGCTGTCCATTCAAGTTCCCCCTTACCCACCCTACAGTCCTGACTTAACCCTATGTGACTCCTGGTTGTCTCCCTTAGCTGTCCATTCAAGTTCTCCTTCACCCACCCTACAGCCCTGACTTAACACCATGTGACTTCTGTTGTCTCCCTTAACTGTCCATTCAAATTCCCCCTTACCCACCCTACAGTCCTGACTTAACCCTATGTGACTTCTGGTTGTCTCCCTTAGCTGTCCATTCAAGTTCCCTCTTACCCACCCTACAGTCCTGACTTAACCCCCATGTGACTTCTGGTTGTCTCCACTTCTGAAGCACAACGTGGCTGGCAAGAAGTTTTCAAGAATCCAGGACTTAGGAAAAGCAGTGAAATCACAGGTTGGTACCATATCTCAGTCAGACCATCAAAAAGCATCTGACTCTTGACTAAGGAAGCTGAAAATCTGTGCTGGGAGAGGAAAGCAGTACTTTGAAAGACTGAAAATTGTGTGTTGGATTTCCCATTTTTGTTTTGCAAAGTCACTGACATAACATTTGGATCAGACCTACAAATCATTTACTCTTTGAATATTCCAAACGATGCTAACTAATAATGTAAGGATCTGTTGAAATGTCAGTCCTGATTTCTTCACTCCACTGTAATTCACATTGATTCTACTGTGCAACACAAACAATGATTTTTACCGAGAAACTCTGGCAGTTAATTATCCCATCATTGTTTTCCATTGTTCTAGTTGGAGCATTGATCGATCGCTATCTCACAACATCATCTAATGAGGTTTGTGTGTGGATGGATTTTCACACACACACACACACACACACACACACACACACACACACACACACACACACACACACACACACATTCACCCAAGCACACACACACACACCACAAACACACACACACATACACGCATCTGCACACGCACATACACAAACACACACACACACACACACACACACACACACACACACACACACACACACACACACATACATACTACACACACACACACATTGATTTTATTTTTGGTACAAAGCAATGCTTGGATTTTCACAAGACACACTGTGATAATGTAATCATTGATCAGTGTTAAATGTTCCACTGTATGATTCTGCATGAGTATTGATCCGCCAGCTGACAAACATATGGCGTTATCTGATGTCGTTTGTGTGGAAGGAAGAAAAGAAAAGAGAAAGAAGATGAGAAAACAATGGGTAGGTGGGATGGAATCAGGAAAAAAGCTCAAAAGAAAGAAGCAGAGTGGGCATTATATCAAAACAAAGTTTTATATAAATTCCTCTCTGATTTCGCCCCAAGAACATGGAAATTCCTCTCGGTGTCTTTTAGACTAAGTGGTTGTCTGCTTATAATTTAATCAAAGGACATAACTCTTGAGAATTATATCCCATGTTGTATAGAACTTCTCAGATCTAACACAGTTTGCGCTACCCATTCAGCTAGCATAAAAGCAGATACAAAGTACAAAAACAGTAAGCTCAGAAACTCTTGAGAATTATAAAAATTCTCCCTGCTTCCCTCTTATTTCTTTGGTGTTTGTCTGCTTAATTTTAGAAAACACATCAAAACGTATCTTTTTGTGAAATATGTACAAATTTCATAGATTAGTTCTTGTGACTCTTCTAGGTATACATACACACATATAGATCTGTGTGTGTGTACGTGTGTGTGTATGTATGTATATTAAACATGCATACATACATATACGTATATATGTATTATATATATTTGTACATATATATGTATGTATATATATATATATGTATATATACAGATAGATATAGACTATATACATGTATATATACATATGTAATACATATATATATATATAATGTTAATTTATAAATGTATACACACATGCATGTACATACGTGTACATAGGCACACACACACACATGAGTACATATACATTGCATGACCATGTACATCAGCATACACACACAAGCATACTTATACACGTACGCACACACACACACACACACACACCACCACCACCACCACCACCACCATCACCACCACCACCACACCATTAGCACCACCACCACCACCATCACCACTACTATCACCACCACCACCATTACCACCACTACCACCACCATTATCACACCATCATCACAACCACCACCATCACCACCACCACCACCAACAACAACAACAACACAAAACATACTATTGATTTTTATGTACACAGCAGTGGCGGGGTTTTCACAAGACACACAGTGACAATATAATCATCCATCAGTACTGAATGTTCCACTGTTGCTGCCTGACTATTGATCCATCATCTGATGAACGCTTGGTGTGTCAAATGTCGTTTGTGTGGATGGAAGAAAAGAAACGAGAAAGAAGACGAAAGGGTGAAAAGGAAAGAAAAATAACGCGAAAGAAAAACGAAACAGAGCAGACATATCAAAGCCAAGTTTCATATCTTACGATGGTATGCTTTTTCTTTTTCTTTTTTTTTTTATCAGTTGTTCCATGGAAAGAATAATTCTCTGACAATTTCAGAGACATCCATGACAAATGGACGGAAAAAACAGAACCTCCTTCCCACAATAATCAATATAAAGCCCATAGCAGAGGTGCAATTATTGATCAGTTTTACTTTGAATGTCCCAAATGATGCTAGGTTTCTGTAAGGTTTGTAATGATAGTTCTGATCAGTTCAGTCCGCTGTAATACGGCGTGGTTGTACTGTGAAACACAAACATGATGATTTTCACACAGAAACTCTGACACAGCAGTCGTCCATCACTGTTGCAACCTTAAGAACAAAACCTGATGACGTTCTCTGGTTAGTTTGTGTGGATGAAAACAAACACACATAAACAGACAAAGAAAAAGAAAGAAAGAAAGAAAAAAGAAAAACAAATCACCAACAACACCAACACACACACACACCCAAAAAAGTATTTTAGAAAAACAGAAAGAGAGAAACAGAAAGATGCAAGACATGTAGCAAAGGATCAGAACAGACATTAATCAATGTCATGTTCCATATATAGTGCTGTGTTTTCAAGACTGACTATTCGCCTGGAACAAAAACATCTACTAGCAAACTCACAGTCACCCTGAAAAAAAAAATCATACACACACATCATCATCATCATCATCATGTCGAGCTTGCTCGGCTATCCATGACACGTTTCTTCCATCCTTCTCTGTCAGACATTGCAGTAGGTAGGTAGTTCATCATACTGACAGCCCATGTCATCGATCAGTTGGTCGATGAAGGTCTTCTTTGGACGTCCTGGTCTTTGTTTGCCGTGGCTGGGTCTCCATAGTAGAACATCCCCCACAGTTCTTCTTTGCTACGCCAGCAGTGTCCCGCGAAGCGCAGTCTTTGTTGACGTATTGATTTACTGATTGGTGAGATCTTACCATATAACTTTTTCTTAGTTGGATGTTCTCTCCAGGATTTATTCAGGGCTGCACGCAGCATCCGTGTGTATGCCCCATCAATCTTCTTCTCCAATGTCATTGTTAGGATCCAAGATATTGAGCCATATGCAAGAATGGATTCTACTGCTGCTCGGAAGAAGTTCCTTTTTAGGTTGTCTGGTAGATTGGATTTCCAGATTTTGTCCAGTTGATTTAGTGTGCCCCAGGCATTTCCATGTCTGGTGTTGACTTCTTGTTCTGTGGAGTCAATGTAGCTGCCAAGGTATTTAAAGTCTTGAACTTGTTTGATCGTATCTCCATTGAGACTTCTCATGCCTTCTGATGTTGTTGGTTCAGACAGATGAACTCTGTTTTGTTTGCATTGAGGTGGAGCCCAATCTCCATCGCTGTTTTTTCGAATTGTGAAGGAGAGATGTTGCATCCTTCAGGAAGTTGGAGAACAGCCAGGTCATCAGTGTAATCCGCATCTGTTATCTTTATCGCAGGGTAGCGTCTGCTCTTCTGTTCTGTGAGGTAAAGCCAGGTTTTTTTGTTCTTATCCACTGCTTCCTCAGCACATAATCAAGACAGATGATGAAAATGTAGGGGGCAAGCGTATCTCCTTGAAGGACTCCAGCAGTGATGTCGAAGAAGCTATCCTCATTGGCACCTGCCAGAAACTTTCTCAGCTGCCTCCTCTTTCTCTCCCATTATGTAACACATCAGTCCCAATTTCTGATTCAGCTAAAAACCTTGGTGTCTGCATTGACTCTACCCTCTCCATGAACAACTTTGTTTCTCAAACTGCCAGATCTTGCTACTATCATCTCATCGTATAAGGCTGATCAGGAAGTATCTCTGTCGAAAACAACTGCAAAACTCGTTCTCTCCT
Source organism: Monoplex corrugatus (assembly GCA_030674185.1). NCBI lineage: Eukaryota > Metazoa > Mollusca > Gastropoda > Littorinimorpha > Ranellidae > Monoplex > Monoplex corrugatus. The sequence goes on along the minus strand of CM060312.1, from coordinate 4,443,740 downwards.
TCATAATGTCTCGCATTGACTATTGCAATTCACTCCTGTCTGGTCTTCCTGCCTCCACCATTCACATCCTACAGCGCATTCAAAACAATGCTGTACGCCTTGTACTCAAAAAGAAAAAGCTGACCACATATCTCCTCTCCTGGCACAACTTCACTGGCTCCCTGTATCAAAGCACATACAGTACAAACTAGACACCATGTGCTACAAAAGCCTCAATAACGCAGCCCCCGATTACCCGTCAAGCCTACTTGAGATCTATCTTCCCTCACGTACCCTCCGCTCTGCCTCCGATCCTCTGACTTTTCGCTTTCCACGCACTAAGCTCAATACCTATGGTCCACGAGCCTTCTCTGTTTCTGGTCCACTCTCCTGGAACAAACTTCCTCTCTCAGTCCGTCAGCAACCTACTTTTGTCTCCTTCAAGTCCGCTCTCAAAACTCACCTTTTCTCTCTCCGCATAAAATCCTAACCTCACTCAACCCCCCCCCCCCCCCCTCTGCAGCCTGTCTCCGCTCGGGGGGAATCACATGGTTATAATATATAATTGTATATGCTATGCTCTCTATAATTTTCCATTGCTTTTATTCTTGCTTTTATTGCTTTTATTCTTTCTCCCCATTTATAGCCATGCGGGTGTGTGTGTGTGTGTGTGTGTGTGTGTGGTGTGTGTGTGTGTGTGAAGCGTGCGTGTGTGTGCGTGCGTGCGTGCGTGCGTGCGTGCGTGGGGTGTGCGTGCGTGTGTGTCTGCTTCAGCGCTTAGATTTGATTTTATCAAGATTTTGCGCTATATAAATATTGTAATTATTATATTATTATTATAGAAGTCTGTGTCTCCATCGGGGGAGCGAACCATACAGCGGGTATTCTGATATGGCATCATGATGGCATCTACTGTTTCCTTGGGTAGTCCATATGCAGTTAGAATCTCCTTCATCTTTCCTAGGTGGATTGAATCAAAAGCTTTGGAAAAGTCGATAAATAGGAGAACAGCTGGGAGGTTTTTGGTTTTTATGCCTTCCAATATACGTCTGATGGTGAGTTTTTGTCCTGATGTCGATCTGTTTTGGCGAAATCCGTTTTGATTTTTCCTCAGAACTGGATCTATCTCCGGCCTTATCCTATTTAGGAGCATTAGGTTGTAGATCTTTGCAGAAGTTGCAGTTCATGTGATTCCGCGGTAGTTCTTTGTGATTCCGAGGTCACCATTCTTGGGGAAAGGAAGCAGGCATCCTTTAGTCCATTTGTTTATTGGGTCTTGGTTATAAACGTTGTTGCAGCATTCCTCAGTATCTGGTGAAATTCCTCTATTTACCATACTTCCGATGGTATCTCATCGAGTCCGCATGCTTTTCCACACTGAATGCTTTTCACTGCTATCAGTAGTTCGTCCAATGTGAACGGCCCTTTCTTGATATTCAGCTCCTCCGTGAAGACTGGAGTTATTTCTTCTTCAGAGATGTCTGGAGGTTTCCCGAGTAGGTCCTGGAAGTGTTGTTGCCACAGTTTTACTCGCTTTTCTTGGCTAGATGCTTTTAGGAGTGCGTCCTGCAACGGTATCTCAGGCTGCAGTCGAAAAATCAGCTACTGAGACCAAAGTAATCAAAATACCAAAAACTCGAAGCTTCAATACAGGACTGATGAAAGGAAAGAAAGACATCTTCATAGCTACTCTCAATGCCCGTACACTTCAGAAGGAGGGACAGATACCTGAAATAATTGCGTCAGCAGAATCAAAACATCATTTGCCTGCAAGAACATAGATTCTTACATGAAGACATTGCAACAAAAGAACACAATTTCGGAAGTTGGAAACTGATTACATGTTTAGCCTGGAAAAACAGCGTGAATGCTGCAACTGGCGGAATTGGAATGCTTTTCAGCCAGCATGCCTACAATGCACTTAGCAATGTCGAAATAATATCTCCAAGAATAATGATAGCTACTTTCAACGGAAATCCTCGAACCTCGAGAGTCTCCTGTTACAGTCCCACTAATGTAAGTGATGAAGTGGAAGTCGAAAGATTTTATCAGGACTTAACATCAGTCACCAGACAAGTCCCGAAGCACAACATCCTCATTATTGGTGGCGACTTCAGTGCACAACTTGGAAACCTTGATGGCTTCAGATATGCATATCACTCTCAGACTAACAGAAACGGCTCTATGCTGAAAGACTGTCTCAATGAAAACAATCTCTTATGCCTCAACACTCTATACCAGAAAAGACCAGGTCAGCTATGGACACACAAATCTCCAAATGGGAGCAAAGCACAACTCGACTATATTATCATCAATAAGAAATGGAAAAATAGTGCAAAAAATTACAGAGCATTCAACTCGTTTGTCAGTGTTGCATCAGACCACTGCATTGTTTCTGCTCGACTTAATAATAATAATAATAATAATATTACAATATTTATATAGCGCAAAATCTTGATAAAATCAAATCTAAGCGCTGAAGCAGACACACGCACGCACGCACGCACGCAGCACACACACGCACGCACGCACACACACACACACACACACACACACACACACACACACACACACACACACACACACACAGCATGGCTATAAATGGAGAGAAAGAATAAAAGCAATAAAAGCAAGAATAAAAGCAATGGAAAATTATAGAGAGCATAGCATATACAATTATATATTATAACCATGTGATTCCCCTCCGAGCGGAGACAGGCTGCAAACGGGGGGGGGGGGGGGGGGGGGGGGGGGTTGAGGGAGGTTAGGATTTTCGACTTCGATTGAGCCTTCGAGCAAATAAAAAGAAATCTTGCAATACTACCCCATATGACTGGTCAAATCTAAACGACAACCCTGAAATTCGTAACATCTTCATTACAAGGGTGAGAAATAGATTTGCTGCCCTACAAGGCACAGTTTCAGCAAAGACTGCTAACATGACATACAACACTTTGAAATGGCTTGTAAAGAAACAGCTGCAGACACCATCCCGCTAAAACCCAAAGTAAAAAAACAAACTCCATGGGTGAATGAGGAAATCTGTCAAAAACGCAAGCAACTAAAAAAAAGCTGCACAACTAAAAGACTCTCAACCATCCCCTGAGAACATTTTTTACCTCAATAATGTTCGTGTGCTCTCATAGAAGAGGACTATGAAGCAGAGCAAACGAACTACCTGCAAAGCAAGATCGACCAGATCACAAATGCTGTCAGCAACAAAAAGTCTGCTGTTGCCTGGAAGACCGTGAACGAAATAAGTGGTAGAAAAAGCTGTAACAGAGCTAAGCTAAAAGCATCATAGACACACAGCATAATTCAAATATAGTGCTCCTGGGAAAGGTACAACTACTGACCAATTTTTGACTGAACTACAGTCCAGATAACGCAAATCTAATCCTGTGAAGGATCATTGTGATGTCAGTACTGATCCGCTGTAATTCATCATGATTTTAGCGTGCAAGGCAAACATAGCAATGCTCACAGAGATAGTTACTGGACAGACCGAACAAAACGGTATTTATTGTACAAGGCAAACATAGCAATGCTCACAGAGATAGTTACTGGACAGGCCGAACAAAACAGTATTTACTGTACAAGCAAACATAGCAATGATCACAGAGATAGTTACTGGACAGGCCGAACAAAACGGTATTTACTGTACAAGGTGAACATAGCAATGCTCACAGAGATAGTTACTGGACAGGCCGAACAAAACGGTATTTATTGTACAAGGTGAACATAGCAATGCTCACAGAGATAGTTACTGGACAGACCGAACAAAACGGTATTTATTGTACAAGGTGAACATAGCAATGCTCACAGAGATAGTTACTGGACAGACCGAACAAAACGGTATTCACTGTACAAGGTGAACATAGCAATGATCACAGAGATAGTTACTGGACAGACCGAACAAAACGGTATTCACTGTACAAGGTGAACATAGCAATGATCACAGAGATAGTTACTGGACAGGCCGAACAAAACGGTATTTATTGTACAAGGTGAACATAGCAATGCTCACAGAGATAGTTACTGGACAGACCGAACAAAACGGTATTCACTGTACAAGGTGAACATAGCAATGCTCACAGAGATAGTTACTGGACAGGCCGAACAAAACGGTATTCACTGTACAAGGTGAACATAGCAATGCTCACAGAGATAGTTACTGGACAGACCGAACAAAACGGTATTTATTGTACAAGGTGAACATAGCAATGCTCACAGAGATAATTACTGGACAGGCCGAACAAAACGGTATTTACTGTACAAGGTGAACATAGCAATGATCACAGAGATAGTTACTGGACAGGCCGAACAAAACGGTATTATTGTACAAGGTGAACATAGCAATGATCACAGAGATAGTTACTGGACAGACCGAACAAAACGGTATTTACTGTACAAGGCAAACATAGCAATGCTCACAGAGATAATTACTGGACAGGCCGATCAAAACGGTATTTATTGTACAAGGTGAACATAGCAATGCTCACAGAGATAATTACTGGACAGACCGAACAAAACGGTATTTATTGTACAAGGTGAACATAGCAATGCTCACAGAGATAATTACTGGACAGGCCGAACAAAACAGTATTCACTGTACATGTACAAGGCAAAAATAGCAATGCTCACAGAGATAATTACTGGACAGGCCGAACAAAACGGTATTTATTGTACAAGGTGAACATAGCAATGATCACAGAGATAATTACTGGACAGGCCGAACAAAACAGTATTCACTGTACATGTACAAGGCAAACATAGCAATGCTCACAGAGATAATTACTGGACAGGCCGAACAAAACGGTATTTACTGTACAAGGTGAACATAGCAATGCTCACAGAGATAGTTACTGGACAGGCCGAACAAAACGGTATTTATTGTACAAGGTGAACATAGCAATGATCACAGAGATAATTACTGGACAGGCCGAACAAAACGGTATTTACTGTACAAGGTGAACATAGCAATGATCACAGAGATAGTTACTGGACAGACCGAACAAAACGGTATTTACTGTACAAGGTGAACATAGCAATGCTCACAGAGATAGTTACTGGACAGACCGAACAAAACGGTATTTATTGTACAAGGTGAACATAGCAATGCTCACAGAGATAGTTACTGGACAGGCCGAACAAAACAGTATTTATTGTACAAGGTGAACATAGCAATGCTCACAGAGATAGTTACTGGACAGACCGAACAAAACGGTATTTATTGTACAAGGCAAACATAGCAATGATCACAGAGATAGTTACTGGACAGACCGATCAAAACGGTATTTATTGTACAAGGTGAACATAGCAATGATCACAGAGATAGTTACTGGACAGGCCGAACAAAACGGTATTTATTGTACAAGGTGAACATAGCAATGATCACAGAGATAGTTACTGGACAGGCCGAACATAACGGTATTTATTGTACAAGGTGAACATAGCAATGATCACAGAGATAATTACTGGACAGGCCGAACAAAACAGTATTCACTGTACAAGGTGAACATAGCAATGATCACAGAGATAGTTACTGGACAGGCCGAACAAAACAGTATTCACTGTACAAGGTGAACATAGCAATGATCACAGAGATAGTTACTGGACAGGCCGAACATAACGGTATTTACTGTACAAGGTGAACATAGCAATGATCACAGAGATAATTACTGGACAGGCCGAACAAAACGGTATTTACTGTACAAGGTGAACATAGCAATGATCACAGAGATAGTTACTGGACAGGCCGAACAAAACAGTATTTACTGTACAAGGTGAACATAGCAATGCTCACAGAGATAGTTACTGGACAGGCCGAACATAACGGTATTTATTGTACAAGGTGAACATAGCAATGATCACAGAGATAGTTACTGTACAGACCGATCAAAACGGTATTCACTGTACAAGGTGAACATAGCAATGCTCACAGAGATAATTACTGGACAGACCGATCAAAACGGTATTCACTGTACAAGGCAAACATAGCAATGCTCACAGAGATAGTTACTGGACAGACCGATCAAAACGGTATTCACTGTACATGTACAAGGTGAACATAACGATTTTCACAGATATTCACTATGCATGCGAACAAAAAACATATTTCCTATGAAAGGTGAACATAAAGATATTTACTGTACAAGGCGAACATAAAGATATTCACTGTACAAGGCGAACATAAAGCTATTCACAGTGCAAAGGGAACATACAGATATTCGCTATGCAAAGCGACCATAAAGATATTCACGTTGTAAGGTAAACATAAAGATATTCACTATGCATGGCGAACATAAAGATATTTACTGTACAAGATGAACATAAAGATATTCACGTTGTAAGGTAAACATAAAGATATTCACTATGCATGGCGAACATAAAGATATTTACTGTACAAGATGAACATAAAGATATTCACGTTGTAAGGTAAACATAAAGATATTCACTATGCATGGCGAACATAAAGATATTCACTGTACAAGATGAACACAAAGATATTTACTGTACAAGATGAACATAAAGATATTTGCTATGCAAGGTGAACATAAAGATATTCACTGTACAAGGTGAACATAAAGATATTCACTGTACAAGGTGAACATAAAGATATTTGCTATGCAAGGTGAACATAAAGATATTTACTGTACAAGATGAACATAAAGATATTCACTGTACAAGATGAACATAAAGATTCATTGTACAAGATGAACATAAAGATATTTACTGTACAAGGTGAACATAAAGATATTCACTGTACAAGGTGAACATAAAGATATTCACTGTACAAGGTGAACATAAAGATATTCACTGTACAAGGTGAACATAAAGATATTCACTGTACAAGGTGAACATAAAGATATTCACTATGCATGGCGAACATAAAGATATTCACTGTACAAGGTGAACATAAAGATATTCACTGTACAAGGTGAACATAAAGATATTTGCTATGCAAGGTGAACATAAAGATATTCACTGTACAAGATGAACATAAAGATATTTACTGTACAAGGTGAACATAAAGATATTTACTGTACAAGGTGAACATAAAGATATTTACTGTACAAGGTGAACATAAAGATATTTACTGTACAAGATGAACATAAAGATATTTACTGTACAAGATGAACATAAAGATATTTACTGTACAAGGTGAACATAAAGATATTTACTGTACAAGATGAACATAAAGATATTTACTGTACAAGATGAACATAAAGATATTTACTGTACAAGGTGAACATAAAGATACTTACTGTACAAGATGAACATAAAGATATTTACTGTACAAGGTGAACATAAAGATATTTACTGTACAAGATGAACATAAAGATATTCACTGTACAAGGTGAACATAAAGATATTCACTGTACAAGGTGAACATAAAGATATTCACTGTACAAGGTGAACATAAAGATATTTACTGTACAAGATGAACATAAATATATTCACTGTACAAGATGAACATAAAGATATTCACTGTACAAGATGAACATAAAGATATTTACTGTACAAGATGAACATAAAGATATTTACTGTACAAGATGAACATAAAGATATTCACTGTACAAGATGAACATAAAGATATTCACTGTACAAGATGAACATAAAGATATTCACTGTACAAGATGAACATAAAGATATTCACTATGCATGGCGAACATAAAGATATTCACTGTACACGGTGAACATAAAGATATTTACTGTACAAGATAAACATAAAGATATTTACTGTACAAGATGAACATAAAGATATTTACTGTACAAGATGAACATAAAGATATTTACTGTACAAGATGAACATAAAGATATTTACTGTACAAGATGAACATAAAGATATTTACTGTACAATGTGAACATAAAGATATTTACTGTACAAGATGAACATAAAGATATTCACTGTACAAGATGAACATAAAGATATTTACTGTACAAGATGAACAGAAAGATATTTACTGTACAAGATGAACATAAAGATATTTACTGTACAAGATGAACATAAAGATATTTACCGTACAAGATGAACATAAAGATATTCACCGTACAAGATGAACATAAAGATATTTACTGTACAAGGTGAACATAAAGATATTTACTGTACAAGATGAACATAAAGATATTCACCGTACAAGATGAACATAAAGATATTTACTGTACAAGATGAACATAAAGATATTTACTGTACAAGATGAACATAAAGATATTCACTGTACAAGATGAACATAAAGATATTTACTGTACAAGATGAACATAAAGATATTTACTGAACAAGGTGAACATAAAGATATTTACTGTACAAGATGAACATAAAGATATTTATTGTACAAGATGAACATAAAGATATTTACTGAACAAGGTGAACATAAAGATATTTACTGTACAAGATAAACATAAAGATATTTATTGTACAAGATGAACATAAAGATATTTACTGAACAAGATGAACATAAAGATATTTACTGTACAAGGTGAACATAAAGATATTTATTGTACAAGGTGAACATAAAGATATTTACTGTACAAGATGAACATAAAGATATTTACTGTACAAGGTGAACATAAAGATATTTACTGTACAAGATGAACATAAAGATAGTGAATATCTTTATGTTCATCTTGTACAAGATGAACATAAAGATATTCACTGTACAAGATGAACATAAAGATATTTACTGTACAAGGTGAACATAAAGACATTTACTATGCAAGGTGAACATAAAGATATTCACTGTACAAGATGAACATAAAGATATTCACTGTACAAGGTGAACATAAAGATATTTACTATGCAAGGTGAACATAAAGATATTCGCTATGCAAAGCGACCGTAAAGATATTCACGTTGCAAGGTGAACATAAAGATATTCACTGTACACTGTACAAGATGAACATAAAGATATTCACAGAGATATTAATAATAATAATAATAATAGTGAACATTTATGGCGCTTAATCTAAAAAAAAGCCCTAAGCGCTTACAGTAAACACACACACACACGCACACACAATACACGCACACGCACACACACACACACACACCCACACACACACACACACACACACACACACACACACACCACACACACACACACACACCCGCACACACCCGCACACACACACACACGCGCGCGGGCACAGATTTCAAGGTGGCAGCTGAAGTAAGAGTACAGAACTACAGGCTAGGATTTAAAAAGAGTGGTTTTTAGACTGGACTTAAACGAAGAAAGGGTACAGGTAGAGCGGAGAGGAAAGGGAAGTTTGTTCCAAATAGAGGGGGCCTGATAAGAAAAAGCACGTTCACCAAGAGTTTTGTTGCGGAAGCGTGGGATTCTAAGTAGGTGGGCATCAGTAGAAGAGCGTAGCTCTCTGGAGGGAATGTAAACAGTCAGGAGATCAGAAAGATAGGGGGGAGCTAGACCAGCCAGAGACTTATGGCATAGGAGGGAAAGTTTATAGTCAATACGCTTTCGAACAGGAAGCCAGTGTAGAGTTCGAAGCAGAGGGGAAACATGAGTTGACCTTGGGCATTTCCGTACAAGGCGAGCAGCGTTATTTTGAACTTTTTGCAATTTGGATAAGAGTGTTTGGGGGCAGCCAGCAAGAAGCGAGTTACAGTAGTCGAGTCTGGAAAGAATGAGTGCAGAAATGAGAGTTATAGTGCTTTCTTCAGATAGAAGATGACGCACAGAACTGATCCGTCGAAGTTCTAAGTAACAAGCACGACAGACAGAGGATACCTGGCTGTGGAAGGAAAGAGTTTGGTCCAGTACAACTCCAAGATTACGCACGGATGTGGAAGTGTGGATTACCGAGTCTTCAAGCTGGATAGAAACAGGGATAGGCACAGTAGACAGAAGTCGCTTTGATGCAATAAATATAAATTCTGTTTTGTCATTATTCAGCTGGAGTTTGTTGCATGTCATCCAAGACTTTATGTCAGAAATGCAGAGCTGTGTGCGTTGAATTATAGAAGGGATTAACTGTAAAACGTGAACGTAACGATTTTTAGACAGATATTTACTGTACACGGTGGACATAACGATTTACACAGAAGGTATTTACTGTACACGGTGAACGATTACACAAAGGTATTTATGTACATGGGAATAACGATTTACACAGAAGGTATTTACTGTACATGGGACATAACGATTTACACAGAAGGTATTTACTGTACAGGGGAACATAACGATTTACACAGAAGGTATTTACTGTACAAGGGGAACATAACGATTTACACAGAAGGTATTTACTGTACAACGGGTGAACATAACGATTTACACAGAAGGTATTTACTGTACAAGGGGAAACATAACGATTTACACAGAAGGTATTTACTGTACATGGTGAACATAACGATTTACACAGAAGGTATTTACTGTACAGGGGAACATAACGATTTACACAGAAGGTATTTACTGTACACGGTGAACATAACGATTTACACAGAAGGTATTTACTGTACAGGGAAATAACGATTTACACAGAAGGTTTTACTGTACACGGTGAACATAACGATTTACACAGAAGGTATTTACTGTACAGGGACATAACGATTTACACAGAAGGTATTTACTGTACAGGGGAACATAACGATTTACACAGAAGGTATTTACTGTACAGGGGAACATAACGATTTACACAGAAGGTATTTACTGTACATGGGGATCATAACGATTTACACAGAAGGTATTTACTGTACAAGGGGAACATAACGATTTACACAGAAGGTATTTACTGTACATGGTGAACATAACGATTTACACAGAAGGTATTTACTGTACAAGGTGAACATAACGATTTACACAGAAGGTATTTACTGTACAGGGGAACATAACGATTTACACAGAAGGTATTTACTGTACAAGGTGAACATAACGATTTACACAGAAGGTATTTACTGTACACGGTGAACATAACGATTTACACAGAGGATATTTACAAGCTAAACATAACGATTTTTACAGAAATATTTCTTGTAGCCTACAAGCTGAACATAACGATTTTCAGTTTTTCACTGTGTGGCAAAGCGGACATAACGATTTTCACAGACACACACTGACAGACCAATCATCCATTCACTACTGTGAGCCATCGTGTGGAAATCCCAGTGTTCCGGTCAGAGTATTGATTCATCATCTGATGAACACTTGGTCTTGTGTGATGGCTCTTGTGTGGATGTAATGTGGTTTGTGTGGATGTTGTGTGGATGCGATGTGGTTTTGTAGATGTGACGTAGCTTGTGTAGACGTGATGTGGTTTGTGTGGATGTGATGTGGTTTGTGTGGATGTGATGTGGTTTGTGTGGATGTGATGTGGCTTGTGTGGATGTGATGTGGTTTGTGTGGATGTGATGTGGTTTGTGTGGATGTGATGTGGTTTGTGTGGTGTGATGTGGTTTGTGTGGATGTTGTGTGTTTGTGTGGATGTGATGTGGTTTGTGTGGATGCGATGTGGTTTGTGTGGATGTGACGTAGCTTGTGCAGATGTGATGTGGTTTGTGTGGCTGTTATGGGGTTTGTGTGGCTGTTATGTGGTTTGTGTGGATGTGATCTGGTTTGTGTGGATGTGACTAGCTTGTGTATTTTTTTTCTATGTGATGTGGTTTGTGTGGATGTGATGTGGTTTGTGTGGGTGCGATGTGGTTTGTGTGGATGTGACGTAGCTTGTGTAGATGTGATGTGGTTTATGTGGATGTGATGTGGTTTGTGTTGATGTGATGTGGATGTGAAATGGTTTGTGTGGATGTGATCTGGTTTCTGTGGATGTGATGTGGTTTATGTAGATTAATGAGGTTTATGTGGATGTGATGTGGTTTGTGTGGATGTGATGTGATTTGTGTCGATATGATGTGATTTGTGTGTATGTGTGGTGGTTTGTGTGGATGTGATGTAGTTTGTGTGGATGTGATGTGGTTTGTGTGGATGTGATGTGATTTATGTGGGGTGTGGTGTGGTTTGTGTGATGTGGTTTATGTGGGTGTGATGTGATTTATGTGGGTGTGATGTGATTTATGTGGTGTGTGGTGTGGTTTGTGTGATATGGTTTATGTGGGTGTGATGCGATTTGTGCGGATGTGATGTGGTTTATGTGCATGTGACACATATCCACAAACAAAGACACGCATAAACACACACACACACCCCACACACACACACACAACACACACACACACACACTCACACACAACACACACACACACACACACACACACACACACACACACACACACAAAACACACACACATACACACACACAACACACACACTATTGATTTCTATATCGGTAGCAGTAGTAGAGTGTTCACAAGACACACAGTGACAATATAATCATCCATCAGTATTGAATGTTCCACTGTTGCTGCCTGACTATTGATCCATCATCTGATGAACACTTGACCTTGTGTGGTGTGGTTTGTGTGAATGTGACGTAGTTTGTGTGGATGTGATGTGGTTTGTGTGGATGTGACGTAGTTTGTGTGGATTGATGTAGGTTTGTGTGGGTGTGAGTGGTTTGTGTGGATGTGAGTGGTTTGTGTGGATGTGAGGTGGTTTGTGTGGATGTGACGTAGTTTGTGTGGATTGATGTGGTTTGGTGGATGTGATGTGGTTTGTGTGGATGTGATGTGGTTTGTGTGGATGTGATGGGTTTGTGTGGATGTGATGTGGTTTGTGTGGATGTGATGTTTTGTGTGATGTGAGTGGTTTGTGTGGATGTGAGTAGTTTGTGTGGATATGATGTGGTTTGTGTGGATGTGATGTGGTTTGTGTGGATGTGGTAGTTTGTGTAGGTGTGATGTGGTTTGTGTAGATGTGGTGTGGTTTGTGTGGATGTGATGTTTTGTGTGGATGTGATGTGGTTTGTGTGGGTGTGATGTGTTTGCGTGGATGTGATGTGGTTTGTGTGGATGTGATGTGTTTGCGTGGATTGTGTGGTTTGTGTGGATGTGGTGTAGTTTGTGTAGGTGTGATGTGGTTTGTGTAGATGTGGTGTAGTTTGTGTGGATTTGGTGTGGTTTGCGTGGATGTGATGTGGTTTTCTGTATGTGACGTAATTTGTGTAAATGTGACTTGGTTTGGGTGGATCTATGTGGTTTGTGTGGATTCGATGTGGTTTGTGTTGATTTTGGTGTGATTTGTGTGGATGTGATGTGATTTCCTATATGTAACGTAATTTGTGTAAATTGACTTGGTTTGGGTGGATCTGATGTGGTTTGTGTGGATTCGATGTGGTTTGTTGGCGTTGTCTGATATCGTTTGTGTGGATGTGAGAATGTGGCAGGCACTTGTACAGACAGCATTATACACCATTCTTGCCAGGTCATCATAAGTATTGTACTGATATACGCACACACAAACACACACACGCACGCACGCACGCACACACACGCACACGCATACACACACACACACACTCATACACACACACATACAAACACACACAAACACACACACACACACACAAACACACACACATTACACATACACACATACAAATGCACACACACACATACCATTTATGCACACATATAGACATGGGGGTATACACGTACACATACAGACACATGTATACACACACACACACACACACACACACACACACCCCACACACAAACAACACACACACAGACACACTCATACACACACATACAAAAGTATCCACCCTCATTGCATCAGCAAAAACAAGCTATTTCCAAACCAAAATCCTGAATGCCTCTTCTTCAAAAGAACTCTTTACAACCATGAATCATCTCCTTGGCATACGAAAAGATTTACCTCTCCCAACAAAACATACAAATGAAGAACTCCCATCTGTATTCTCCAAGTATTTCACCACCAAAATACAAACTCTTCGTGACAGGCTTGACAGGACACCCTGTCAACCATGCTCACCTGACCCTTCCTTCTCTGGCACACCTCTTACTACTTTTACCCCAGTCTCACAAGAAGAAATTTTCAACACAATCAGATCCATGTCGTTCAAAACCTGCGAACTGGATCCTCTTCCAGGTTCTCTCTACTCCGACTGTCTCCCTACTCTCCTCCCATTCATCACTGACATCATCAACACTTCTCTTCAAACTGGAACTGTCCCAGATTCTTTCAAGTCTGCTATTGTTCACCCTCTCCTCAAGAAACACAATTTAGACCCAAATGAACTGAAAAATTACCGGCCTATCTCTAATCTTTTTTTCTTGTCAAAACTCCTTGAAAAAGTCGTCCTCAACCAGCTGAACTCTCACCTGTCTGCCAACAATCTCCTCAATCCTTTCCAGTCAGCCTACCGCCAGTGCCATAGCACTGAAACTGCCCTACTACACATTCTCAACAATCTCCTCCTTGCAACTGATACTGGCAAAGTCTCTCTCCTCACACTCCTTGATCTGTCTGCAGCCTTCGATACCATTGACCATGGTATTCTCCTTTCTAGACTTCATCATACTTTTGGCATCTCTGACATTGCTCTCTCCTTTTTCACTTCGTATTTATCAAACAGAAAACAAACTGTTC
>CM060312.1:4364239-4421739 GCA_030674185.1 Monoplex corrugatus | reverse complement strand
CAAATGTCAAAGACTGGACCAGCTTCAGCATGCTTGGACTGCTTGTTGCTGCACTTAAGAGGCAGACATAGAGGATGTTGTGTGATGCTGCATCCTACTAGTCTCCCCAACACCCTCACGGATGATGTTCTTCAGTAATCTGGTTTCATACTTCAGCATCACGATTAGTTTTCTTGTGGGCATGCTTTCTTCGCTTCTTTGTGGGCATGCTTTTCTTTCGCTTCTTTGTGGGCATGCTTTTCTTTCGGCTTCTTTGTGGGCATGCTTTTCTTTCGGCTTCTTTGCTAGGAGGTGTACGCTGCTGTTGTTAGGATGATTTTTGGTTGGTTACAGTATTTGTGGTTTCTAAGAAGAATGTTGAGAGTTCCACGGACAGCAAAGAAAAACAAAACAAAACAAACAAAAATTAAAACGAGACAGTCTTGATGGAGGCAGATCAACAAGAAGATCATTGATAAAGAAGATTAGGAAAAGACAAGCAACATTTATAGGCCATTTTATGAAAAATGGGGAATTAGAGCACCTGGTCACAAAAGGAAAGCTGGAGGGAAAGAGAACACCAGGTAGACCCAGGCGGAAAATATTGGACGGATTTGCAGGGTTCTGAGGACAGAGAGGGTGGAAGATGTACTCGCAGCAACAAGGGATAGATGTATATATGGAGGGCCATGATCGCCAAGCCAAGCGGCAGGGCACAGGATGAAGATAATGACAGTATTTGTTCATGCGCCGCGTGAAATATAAGCTTGTTATGTGCCTGTAGAATTTCTTACTGATGATCTGCACATGAGTGTTACATAGACAGCTTAATAGACTGATGGTTAACTTTATTGGTCTTATTTGCATTACTGATCTATAGACTGATGGTTTACTCTACTGGTCTTGTTTACATTACTGATCTATAGACTGATGGTTTACTTTGCTGGTCTTATTTGCATTACTGATCTATGTTTCCTTGTTTCAGCAGAGGAATGATGATAGCTTGGGGAAAATGCTTTCAGAAAGTCTGAGAGGAAGAAAGCATCAGGAACGTTCAAGGACTGGTTGTAAAGCTCAAGATTTGCCTTAGGTCCAAGGAATTGGATCATCTCATTTGTGACCTCATCCATTTCTGACACTTTCTTCCTCTCTAACTTCTAACAGCGTATTCCAGTTCTGGTAGGCTGATGTGGGCGTCTTTTCAGCACTGCTTCATGTCCACTGTGCTTCCCTACTGTGTCTTTGGTCATCTACGTTTGTGACTCCTTTCTGATGTCCAGCAGGCAGCAGTTGTTATGATGGAATTTATCTGTTTCTAGATATGTTCCATCCATCCCCGTCTTCTCTGAACAATAATAGTAACCATGATTTTGCTAGGTTTAATTAGCTACTTTATTCTGTAGACTGAGGTCTGCTGTGCACAAACACGTATTTACGTCACTCACAAGAAAGAAAAAGATGTATGAATGAAACATAACAACTTCATGTAACTTTTGGTTCTTCCTCCATTTGCTGTGTACATGGTCAGGCCACATCTGGTGATAAACGTGGCCATTTTTTGTTGTTGTTGTTCTGCTGGCAGCCATGAGGGTGAGGTGCAGAACCCAGGGTGATCAATGCTGAAGGGACCTCAGTGGGTTAACACTATTAAAGTCTGATGTAGATGACTGTATGCCAGAATCAGACAGACAGGTGGGAGAGAAAGAAAGAATGAATCAGTGAGTGAATAAATGATACTGCTTTTTAATGTTGTTGTTGTAAAATGTAATAATATAATGCTCGCCAGTTGGTCAATGTCCTGGTCAGTTTTCCATGTCTGTTGGAACTAAACTCTACATGACATACAGAACCGAGACAGACGGCGACAGGAGTATCGTGAAGCGACCTTTTTTACGTGGAGTCATTCTCCTTCCAACACCGGGCTTCGCTCGTATCATTTATCAGCTGAGAAAATAGGTCGTTACTCGGGGAGTGACAGCTGCGAATAGCATGCCGCCTTCTCTCCTCCGCTCAGAAAAAAAAGTGCGCACACCGCGGGCTTCTCCTGTTTGCCATCAAGCCTCCATTCAGCTGTGTGCTGAAGCTCTTTGTGTTGCAACTTGTTTAGTCGTCTGTGCTAAACTGAACTGTGGCACGTTCTTACAGCAGTGGCACAAATGCGCCCCTCACGGTACTTTCGCCGATAATGGCATACCAGCGGAGGAGAGGGGTGGGTGAGGTTGGAAGGAGGTTGGGGGGTGGGGGGGGGGGAGGTAGATGGCGGCGTGGAGGCACGCAATGCGTCTTGGTCGCATGAAGGCCAGTCACGACTAACTGGCTGTACACGCTGATTAAACATTCACTAGCGTTGTGTGACTGTTAAATTACGGACTACGTCAAAAACTTCATTCACGCAATTTCAAATTCACAGCATTGTACAGCAATTTCAAATTCACAAAATGTTGTTTGACAAATGACAAAACTAGACAGAAAATTAGCTATCGACCTACATCTGATTGTTTAAATGCATTTTTAACATGTGTACAACTTTATGTGCTTAACCCTTCCATGATGACCATTACATACAAGGAAGCAGCAGGCATGGGGCTGTATGTACAGATTCCAACAGAATGATAGTGTAAGTTTATTAAGGTGGGCAGTGACAACTCTCATGTACCTCACCTCAGACTTGAACTCACAACCATTGGCATGCAAGCCTGAAGCTGACAGGGTAAAGAGATGGTGAAGAGCATTATCGACCCCCTCACCCCCAAAATACGCGGCACACTATAGGCCTACCTGCGCAGTGTATATGTAGGCCAGCGTACCAGACACTGAGCATACACACATTTCAGGCAACATAAGCGTGCCTCTGGTGGATGTACTACCATCTGATGCACGAGCAAGGTTGAATGAAATGAAACAAAGTAAAAAATTAAAATGTGTGTGTGTTGTGTGTGTGTGTGTGTGGTGTGTGTGTGTGTGTGTGTGTGTGCCAGTGTGTGTGTGTGTTGTGTGTGTGTGCCAGTGTGTGTGTGTGTGTGTGTGTGTGTGTGTGCCAGTGTGTGTGTGTGTGTGCCAGTGTGTGTGTGTGTGTGTGGCCAGTGTGTGTGTGTGTGTGTGTGTGTGTGTGTGTGTGTGAATAACATAAAACAGATCATAAGTAGGTTCATTTTTATGCTTGCAATCAAGCTGAAATTGATCGTTTGCATGCATGTTATATATAGTTTTGTGTGTGCGTGTGTTTGTGCATGCGTACATATGTGTGTGTGTGTGTGTGTTTTGTGTGTGTGTGTGTGTGTGTGAGAGAGAGAGAGAGAGAGAGAGAGAGAGAGGGAGAGAGATTTCAATTTCAATTTCAATTTTTCAAGATGACGTCTCAGCGCTCAGAATGAATTCCGTATGCATTAACGTCACAAGTGCTATGTGACACATGGAGAAGATTCAGAATGATCACAATACAAGCCTTAAGCCTGCACATAAACCCACGGCTGACCAGGTCCTGATGCCCTACATAGACAGCACCATAACCTTGGGGTCGTTGGGAAATGAGGTAGCAGAGACCTCAACTTTTCCTGGGACCAGCACCACAAAGGCGGCGCCCATCCCCTCTCCCTCAATTCAAATTCATATTCATATTTTTAAACCAAGACTTCAGAAAGGCAAGAAGGCTAATTGGCCTTCAAAGGATGGGACCTGGGAAATCAACCTATCTATCCAATGTTTTATACTAAGCCATCCAGGCAATGCCCTGCTCTTCACGATTTTCAATTGCCGTGGGATCTTTAGCATGCGCAGCCAGAAGGTACACGGGTCCGACTTGTTTTATGCCCCCTTCCGAAGGACTAGACACTCAGTTCGATTTTCCGATCAAATTGAGGAGAAAAGTCGAGGCCTCTAAGGGAAGTGAACCCTGGAACCTCAAGATTAGTTATTGGCAGGCAAACGTTGTGTGGCAGGCGAACATTTGATCCAATCTGCCACTCTTCTCCCAGAGAGAGAGAGTGAGAGAGAAAGAGGGGAGAGAGAGAGAGAGAGAAGAGAGAGAGAGAGAGAGAGAGAGGGGGTGTTTTTTCTACTAAGAATACAGCAACACAGCAAATCAGACCCCCCACACACAATAACAACAACAAAAACAAACAAAATAACACCACACACACACACAGAAAAAGAAAGAAAAGGAAAGCTACGATATGAATTCACATATGCTATGCATTGATCAAATCATATGAATTAATAAGATATATATCAAAGAGGCTGGAAGCCTGATGTCCTCATCCCTGACCTATTCACTGATCTGGCTGTTTTTGCTATTCTAATCTCCTTATCTATTTATGCTTTGCTTTTATATATATATATATATATATTTTTTTTTAGAACAAGAAAAATGATTGCCAGGGAAACACTGCCGAGGAAAGTAAATGCAGAGTCCAACTGAGTTTGGAAGATAGCACTATACAACCATGTTATACACTGTTACTGCCCCAAGAGAGAGAAAGGTTGTCTCCTTTGCAATAGTAAAGAACAAACAGAAAAACAAATACAAATGCACAAAACTGACCTTTCACTTGACAGAATAAACTGTGATCTCAAACATAAAACGAAACGGAAACATCTGAGGAAGACGAAATGCAGTATTTTTCACTTACGTTATCGTATATTGTTATTTTTTATTTTTTATCTTATCATTTCTAACTATTCATTCCATTTGTTTAAAAATTAGATTTTAATGTTTTAATTAATGTGTGCAAATGCATAAAATCAGCAATTGAAAATGCTACAGAATAACTGCCAACGCAAGCTGTGCTATTCGATTGACCCACACAAATTATTTTCGCTCTTTTGACAGCACATTCCCCTTAACATCACAGCGCAGTGCAGTATCGACTTCCTGCGTCGCTGATACCACTGGTAAGTCCGTTATTTTACTGACAAAACGAGAATCATTACTTTCCTGCCTGATCGATATCTCAGTCTGCCTTCTTTACTTTGCGTCCATGCGTCTTCCATGGACGCAAAGTGCGACGCAAAAGTGCGGCGCATGACGTCATCACAACATAAATGCGTTTCCGAGTCAGTCCTGACTGGCGCGTCTGTCTTGGCCTCCGTCCGCCATTATTGTGTTGTCAGTTGAAATGGACCGACGAAAGGCTGGAAAGGACTGAGTCGACAACAACATTGTCAGCACAGGATGATAACGAAGGTAAGTTCGACAGATTAGTGGACGATTTCACAGATTGTGACCGACACAAATATGAAATTTTAACGCAGTAATAAGTGCTTACTGTAGCAGACGTCTGGAAAATCGAGTGCACTTCGGTCGGAGCAAAGGGAGCGTTTATTGTGCGTGATCCACCAATCGAGAAAATCGATTCTGCGACACAGACTGTCTGCAGGAGATCCGTATGGACTCAATCTTTTAAAAGTTAAGTGTGGGTAGGATAAACTGTTTTTGACAGATTATGTTTTAACAGTGAGATGTTTGTGTATTTCGTGCTTGTGCTGTGACCTGATCAGACCTGTGCTGGCAGGTCAGGCTTGGCTTTATGTCAGACATCACGTCAGGGTGACGCGAGGAACGATCATGTGACTTGCATAAATTGATTGGCCTTCAGGCTAGCACGCACAGTTTGTTTTTATTAACCAGCTGAAAGATTAAATTGTAAAGCGGGCCCTCATTTTATTCTTCAGGTGAGGGGGTGGAACAAGGTGTGTGTGTGTGTGTGTGTGTGTGTGTGTGTGTGTGTGTGTGTGTGTGTGTGACCCTTTTTTTTTTATTGCTATGGACATACCATCAATTAAAAATTAATCAAGGACAGGTACAGTGGTCTAGTCATAATGAAATGGTTTTGTATGGAATTGGGGAGTTTGTAATGTTAAACACTGTAAAACATTTTTTGCAATGTAAACACTGTAAAGCATATTATGTATGCTCTTTTTAATGATTGGGCTGTTGTTGTTATGGCTGTTGTTGTTGATGATGATGGTTGCTGTTGTCATTGATGATGATGATAAATTTGTGCGGTTGTCCACCACCGCTCATTTCCAGTGAACTGATACTATAGTAAGTTATAAAGTGTATGTAACATACATTGGAGAACACACCAAGAATAACTGTTGATAGTACCTTGCATACTTGTACATGACACAGAAAGCTTTTTGCTTATCAAATAACCTTTGTCGAGTATGAAGGAGCATTACACACTAACAGTTATATACAGAGTCTGTATAATATTAAGACATTTAAAATAATATTATCAAAAATAGGTTACATTTTGATTTTCCAATTCCAAATGTTCAGGCATTGCAAGTAATGTCTCTTCTTTCAGTCATAGCATGTATAAATTAGAAAATACCAGCTTTAAGTTTTGAAGTATTGAATAATTAGGTTTGCGTGTATGATTTAAAAGTACCTGCTTTGAAGTGTTGCATAATTAATATCCTGTGTGCTTGAATTTTGGCATTGTCAGGCAAGTTAGCTATTGCTCAGTCAATGATTGAAGACCATTTTTTGTGATGTTCAGTATGAAACAATTTTGGAGGAAGTGAACGGCTTTAATTTTAAGTGCCTGTGTGCATGTATGTGTACATGCATATGTGTGTGTGTGTATGTGCATGTGTGTGTGTGTGCTTGTGTGTGTGTGCAGGTGTGTGTGTGTGTGTGTGCATGCACATTATTGTGTGTGTGGTGTGTGTGTGTGTGTGTGTGTGTTTTGTGTGTGTGTGTCTGTGTGTGTGTACTTTTCTAATCTCAAAATAATTACAGATTTACTTTATTTATATGTGGTGTTACTTTCATCTTTGAAAAATACATTTTAAACAATTTTAGTTTTGAAAGGGTTTTGGCCTTGAGATGGTCTCCATGGGCAGCTGGGTAATGATTATAATGATCAAGTGATTGGTTTAGAGGAGGGCTGGGATGGTTAAAGGTTGTGGACTTGGTGAAAACTAAACATGTTGAGTTGTGCAAGCTGGCTGAGTGGCTTCTTTGATAACATTTAGTTGTTATTGTTGTTGTATACAGCAGGATCATGACTCAGAAAGTGAATTTTTAAGCTAAGTGTATTACTTACTACTATTTACTGCCCATTATGCCATTGGCACCAAGGGCAGCAATGAATATTCTCCATTTCTGTCTGTTCTGGGTCAGCCTCTGTAGTTACACCAGGTGTGTTTCAGGGCCTTTAGGTCTCCTGTTGTTCATCTCCAGGTATTATCAGGTCTTTTCTTTATACATCTTCGCTCTGGTGTCCAGTCAAGGGCACTCTGGTTGTTGTCATCATGCTCTTTGGATGATGTTCCCAATCAATCTCAGTGGTCTATGCACAGCAAGAAACTCTGGAAAGACTTGGACAGCAGTAGGTTCTCGGAAAAGAAGTCCCCTTTCAAGAAAGTGTTTCAGCCCTAAACTCTGTACACTCTAAGGGGGCTGGCTGCATCCAGGTCAGTGCTCCTTGATGCACTTCTCTGTTGCCAATTTTTTCCCCTCCTCCTGGGTTCGAATCTATGCCTCCAAAATCAAAATCACCTTCGTGATGGATGTCTTAATCACTTAGTTCTCTGCAGGGAAAGTTATAGCCTTATGAAGTTCACTTTCGTTGCTCCTTGACTAGATCTAACAGAAACACTTTTCAGCTGTTTTCACTGTTGGCTTTAGGGCTCTGGTCCTGGTCTGGCCAGAAATCAAAAGCTGTGGTCCAGTTTGTGCGTTGAGGACTTTTGCTTGGAAGCCAAATTTCCTCTTGTTGCTGGATAGGCTGGCATACTTTTCACTCGTGTAGATGTGGCTTCTTCCATTCTACTTTCATGTGCACATTGGGTTTGATCAGAATTATTTTGATGAATGGGAGTGGAGTACTATGTCTAGTCTTGTACCGCTCTTCCTTATGTCAGGGTTACCTGCTTTTACAGTAGCATTAGGGATAACAGAAATAATATCCTTTAGAAAAAAAACCAGTTCTTAAGCACTTAAAATGTGCTGTCATTAGATATATTAGTTATGATAACTCAATAATTCCTACCTTTTCTAGAAAGCCAGATGCTTTTATCATACTTTGTCTAGCATATCTTGTTGGGCCCAGTGAGAGGAAACCGGATTTGATTGTCCATATGTATGTAAGTGTGTGACAGCAGATGTGTGTTGTGTGTGTGTGTGTGTGTGTGTGTCTGTATGTGTATTCATGTGATATAAACATATTGTCACTTTGAAATCTAGATCACCAACCTCTCTCTTCTCTCTCGATCTCTCTCTCGCTCTCTTTCTGATTCTCTTCTCTTCTCTTCTCTTCTTTTCTCTTCTCTTCTCTTTTGTCTTTCTGTCTGTCTGTCTGTCTCTCTCTTTCACATACATCCAAAGTGGGCAGCTAGAACTTTCCTCATAATTCTAAATCAAATGCTATTGAAATGTTAATGAAATGCATAACACCCACCACAGCAGTGTGGTCAAGCTACATGTATACAGCATGTGGTTTCAAATGGTACATCCTACTGGTTCCAAATCAGATTATTAACCCCCTTGGCAAGATACATAATTAAAAGAGTACTGTAAGACAATGGTGTAAAATTACGGGAGCCAGCTTGTGGACGGGAACTAATTGTTTTTAATTTTTGCTGCTCTTGTGTAAACATTTCCTAGCAAAGTATACATACATTTAGAAAGGAGAAATCCTGATTTGCACTGTAAAGTAAAATGAATACCTGTTTACAGAAGAAAGTGAAATTAAGTGTTAGAATAAAAAAAACACATCCGCGCGCAAGTGCTAAAAATACCCTTCATCATCTCTTCATTTGGAACCAATAACAAAGCCATGTTTACCTCATAATCATAGCTAGAATTACTGTCAACAAGAGTTTGAACTTGTTAACCTCATGGTCAGTCCAGTCTCACTGATTTTTGGGCAAAACCTTGTAGAAGTCAATCGAAGAACAGCAAAATGGTGACCGTGTGAAAGGAAGAAAAGAGAGGCAATGCAAAAGAAGCCTTCTGATTGGTCAATTTGTATTCGCTTAATAGACCGGACAGTATTCAGTGGGAGATACGAATAAAGCCACAATCATGGCTCATCACGTTTGGACGATAAAGCCATGATCGTGGCTTACTGTGCTAAGTGGGTTAATCATTTGTAACCCTGAAGTAAAGAGCTGAAGCCTTGTGTGTTTGATTTGGTGTTCTCTGGAGGAGAACAGTAAGAGCAATGAAAGATGTGTTTTTTTCTGCCTTTCTAGTTTCTTCTATTTAGCATTGTCAGAGTTACCAGTTTTTACAGCAGCATTATTTACCTGTTTTTACAGCAGCATTATTTACCTGTTTTTACAGCAGCATTAGGAATAACTAAAGTTACCTGTTTTTACAGCAGCAATAGGAATAACTAGAGTTACCTGTTTTTACAGCAGCATTAGGGATAACTAGAGTTACCTGTTTTTACAGCAGCATTAGGAATAACTAAAGTTACCTGTTTTTACAGCAGCATTAGGGATAACTAGAGTTACCTGTTTTTACAGCAGCATTAGGGATAACTAGAGTTACCTGTTTTTACAGCAGCATTAGGGATAACTAGAGTTACCTGTTTTTACAGCAGCATTAGGGATAACTAGAGTTACCTGTTTTTACAGCAGCATTAGGGATAACTAGAGTTACCTGTTTTTACAGCAGCATTAGGAATAATAGAGTTACCTGTTTTTACAGCAGCATTAGGAATAACTACAGTTACCTGTTTTTACAGCAGCATTAGGAATAATAGAGTTACCTGTTTTTACAGCAGCATTAGGAATAATAGAGTTACCTGTTTTTACAGCAGCATTAGGGATAACTACAGTTACCTGTTTTTACAGCAGCATTAGGGGTAAAGTTCTGCAGTGACCTGTTTTTACAGCAGCATAACGGATAACTACATTTACCGGCTTTTATAGCAGCATTAGTTACCTGTTTTTACAGCAGCATTAGGGATAACTAGAGTTACCTGCTTTTATAGCGGCATTATTTACCTGTTTTTACAGCAGCATTAGGGATAACTAGAGTTAACTGTTTTTACAGTAGCATTAGGGATAACTAGAGTTACCTGTTTTTACAGCAGCATTAGGGATAACTACAGTTACCTGTTTTTACAGCATTAGGGATAACTAGAGTTACCTGTTTTTACAGCATCATTAGGGATAACTACAGTTACCTGTTTTTACAGCAGCATTAGGGATAACTAGAGTTACCTGTGTTTACAGCAGCATTAGGGATAACTAGAGTTACCTGTTTTTACAGCAGCATTAGGAATAACTACAGTTACCTGTTTTTACTGCAGCATTAGGGATAACTAGAGTTACCTGTTTTTACGGCAGCATTAGGGATAACTAGAGTTACCTGTTTTTACAGCAGCATTAGGGATAACTACAGTTACCTGTTTTTACAGCAGCATTAGGGATAACTAGAGTTACCTGTTTTTACAGCAGCATTAGGGATAACTACAGTTACCTGTTTTTACAGCAGCATTAGGGATAACTAGAGTTACCTGTTTTTACAGCAGCATTAGGGATAACTAAAGTTACCTGTTTTTACAGCAGCATTAGGGATAACTAGAGTTACCTGGTTTTACAGCAGCATTAGGGATAACTAGAGTTACCTGTTTTTACAGCAGCATTAGGAATAACTAGAGTTACCTGTTTTTACAGCAGCATTAGGATAACTACAGTTACCTGTTTTTACAGCAGCATTAGGGATAACTAGAGTTATCTGTTTTTACAGCAGCATTAGGAATAACTACAGTTACCTGTTTTTACTGCAGCATTAGGGATAACTAGAGTTACCTGTTTTTACGGCAGCATTAGGGATAACTAGAGTTACCTGTTTTTACAGCAGCATTAGGGATAACTACAGTTACCTGTTTTTACAGCAGCATTAGGGATAACTAGAGTTACCTGTTTTTACAGCAGCATTAGGGATAACTACAGTTACCTGTTTTTACAGCAGCATTAGGGATAACTAGAGTTACCTGTTTTTACAGCAGCATTAGGGATAACTAAAGTTACCTGTTTTTACAGCAGCATTAGGAATAATAGAGTTACCTGTTTTTACAGCAGCATTAGGGATAACTAGAGTTACCTGTTTTTACAGCAGCATTAGGGATAACTACAGTTACCTGTTTTTACGGCAGCATTAGGGATAACTAGAGTTACCTGTTTTTACAGCAGCATTAGGGATAACTACAGTTACCTGTTTTTACAGCAGCATTAGGGATAACTACAGTTACCTGTTTTTACAGCAGCATTAGGGATAACTAGAGTTACCTGTTTTTACAGCAGCATTAGGGATAACTCGAGTTACCTGCTTTTACAGCAGCATTAGGGATAACTGTAATAATATCCCGTAAAGAAAAACCCAGTCTTAGTTTAACTTAGCACTTAAAATGTGCCGCCACACTTTTCATTAGATATATCATAATAACTCCATAATTTCTGTTTATCTAGCAAGCCAGATGCTTTAATCGTACTTTAGTTTGTCTAGCGCATCTCCTTTGGCCTATTGAGAGGAAGCCAGATTTGATTGTCCATATGTATACATGTATGTGTGTGAGACTGAGAGTTGATGTATATATGTGTGTGTCTGTATACATGTGTATATAAACATATTTTCACTTTAAAATCCGGACCAGCATCCTCTCTCTTTCTCTGTCACACACACACACACACACACACACCACACACACCCCACACACACACACACACACACACACAACACACACACACACAACACACACACACACACACACACACACACACACACACACACACACACACACACACACACACACACACACACACACACACACACACACACACACACACACACACACACACACACACACACACACACACACACACACACACACACACACACACACACACACACACACACACACACACACACACACACACACACACACACACACACACACACACACACACACACACACACAACACACACACACACACACACACACACACACACACACACACACACACACACACACACACACACACACACACACACACACACACACACACACACACACACACACACACACACACACACACACACACACACACACACACACACACACACACACACACACACACACACACACACACACACACACACACACACACACACACACACACACACACACACACACACACACACACACACACACACACCACACACACACACACACACACACACACCACACACACACACACACACACAACAGAGTGGGCAGTAGAAATTTCCTCAAAATTCTAAATCAAATAGGCCTACTAATGAATTGTTAATGAAATGCATAATGGCCACCACAGCAGTCTGGTCAAGCAAAAACCTGTGGTTTGAAATAGTACTGTCCCATTGGTTCCATATCATTCACAACCCTAAAGTAAAGAACTGAAGCCTTGAGTGTTTCATTTCGTGTTCTGTGGAGGAGAACAGCAAAAGCAATAAAACTTAAAAGATAATTGCTTATTTTATTTATCTGTTCTATTCTTTGAAGATAAGATACACAGATTACACATGTCATTTTCATGTAACCAAGATTGTTACAAAGCTTGTATTATGTATTATGTATGATAAAAAAAAATGTGGGCTGGGTAAAACACAGGCTAGGTAGGACCTTAGGATCTGGCCAGCTCGTGTGCTTATGTGCAGGCATAAGGCATGTGACATGATCACCTCCACATAACACCTGTGACGTTAGTGCTTATGGAATTCATTCTGAGAGTGGAGATGTCCTCTCACACATGTCTAATGTCTGACTCACACTGTATACCATGATAACTTTACACACTGCTGGTCATTTCACACATGTCTGATGTCTGACTTACACTGTATACCATGGTAACTTTATACACTGCTGGTCATTTCACACATGTCTGATGTCTGACTCACACAGCATGCCATGATAACTTTATACACTGCTGGTCATTTCACACATGTCTGATGTCTGACTCGCACTGCATACCATGGTAACTTTATACACTGCTGGTCATTTCACACATGACTGATGTCTGACTCACACAGCATGCCATGGTAACTTTATACACTGCAGGTCATTTCACACATGTCTGATGTCTGACTCACACTGTATACCATGGTAACTTTATACACTGCTGGTCATTTCACACATGACTGATGTCTGACTCACACAGCATGCCATGGTAACTTTATACACTGCTGGTCATTTCACACATGTCTGATGTCTGACTCACACTGTATACCATGGTAACTTTATACACTGCTGGTCATTTCACACATGACTGATGTCTGACTCACACAGCATGCCATGGTAACTTTATACACTGCTGGTCATTTCACACATGTCTGATGTCTGACTCACACTGTATACCATGGTAACTTTATACACTGCTGGTCATTTCACACATGACTGATGTCTGACTTACACTGTATACCATGGTAACTTTATACACTGCTGGTCATTTCACACATGTCTGATGTCTGACTCGCACAGCATGCCATGGTAACTTTATACACTGCTGGTCATTTCACACATGTCTGATGTCTGACTCACACTGTATACCATGGTAACTTTATACACTGCTGGTCATTTCACACATGACTGATGTCTGACTCACACAGCATGCCATGGTAACTTTATACACTGCTGGTCATTTCACACATGTCTGATGTCTGACTCACACTGTATACCATGGTAACTTTATACACTGCTGGTCATTTCACACATGACTGATGTCTGACTCACACAGCATGCCATGGTAACTTTATACACTGCTGGTCATTTCACACATGTCTGATGTCTGACTCACACTGTATACCATGGTAACTTTATACACTGCTGGTCATTTCACACATGACTGATGTCTGACTCACACTGTATACCATGGTAACTTTATACACTGTTGGTCATTTCACACATGACTGATGTCTGACTCACACTGTATACCATGGTAACTTTATACACTGCTGGTCATTTCACTCATGACTGATGTCTGACTCACACTGTATACCATGGTAACTTTATACACTGTTGGTCATTTCACACATGACTGATGTCTGACTCACACAGCATGCCATGGTAACTTTATACACTGCTGGTCATTTCACACATGTCTGACTCACACTGTATTATACCATGGTAACTTAATACACTGCTGGTCATTTCACACATGTCTGACTCACACTGTATTATACCATGGTAACTTTATATACTGCTGGTCATTTCACACATGTCTGACTCACACTGTATACCATGATAACTTTACACACTGCTGGTCATTTCACACATGTCTGAAGTCTGACATAATGTTTGTAAACAACTAAAAAACAACTAAAACTGTTTGACCTGCAAAGCCTAGACCACTGAGTTTTTAAAGTCAAGAAACACCTTTGTGCTGTGATGTCCTAAAAGCTAGTTTGAAATTATAGGAAAATAAAAGGAAGCCCTGAATGGAGTTGGCAGGGTTCTTGAGCAATATATATGTTTTTATGCAACCCACTGTATGATGAGTCATTTTTATTGTACATAAAGTATGCAGAGTTGAGTATCAACTCATTGTGAAATTTTGACTGACACTCCAACTTGGTCATATGTCAGCATGTTTGGAGGAAAATTTAAAGTGTTGCTCAGTTTGAACCCATTTGTATAGAACATAGAACTATGTATTTTTAAAAAAAGGTCTATCTGTGCTGTTTTAGAAAAATAGCCAGTTAGAATCATTGGTGACATTCATAGTACTCACTAGCATACTTGAATATATATATGGTAAAAACAGGCTTTCAAAAAGAAAAATAATCGATACCTCAGGCACAATGTAATACACAGATACTTTATGTAAGTATCCATGCAAAGAATCAGTTTTAATGTTTGTTGATTCTAAAAATAATTGTTGATATCTCCATGAGTCACTTGGGGTCAGATGTATTTTTCCTTCAATGCTGGTGTCACACTCACTCCCAGATAGGTGGGAAAATGCAGCCTTGAACTGTTGAAGAAAGGTGGAAATATCTGGTTACTGTTAAGGGGAGTTACACATTTGCTGGCCGTTGCCCAAGTTTTTCAATTGTGCAACAGTTGTTTTCCCAAATTTAACCAATTATTGCTTGAAGAAAGTTCTCGACCATGTTTGTTTTCCTTTGAAGCTGTGGATGTGATCAGAATGTTGTGACACTTGCTGCCAGAAGTGACAATCACATACAAAGAGCATGCAGTTCACAGATGATTTGTATTTGTATTTTGCTTACAGGATTTCCTGTTGGTTGTGGCAGTGACCAAGGCTGCACTATGACTACAGGGAACTGTGTTATGGGAGGTTCAGAACGGCTTTCCTTTATGTACCACGTCTGTGATCCACAAGTAAGACTGTATCAGTGTATGTGTGTGTGTGTGTGTGTGTGTGTGTGTGAGACATTGCCATGGGTGTGAGTGTTAGTGTGTGTGTGTGTGTGTGTGTGTGTGTGTGTTTGTGACATTGTCATGGGTGTGAGTGTTAGTGTTGGTGTGTGTGTGTATGTGTATGTGTGTGTGTGTCTGTGTTTGTGACATTGTCATGGGAGTGAGTGTTAGTGTTTGTGTGTGTGTGTGTGTGTGTGTGTGTGTGTGTGTGTGTGTGTGTGTGTGTGTGTGTGTGTGTGTGTGTGTGTGTGTGTGTGTGTGTTCTTTGATTTAACGTCTTTTCACTATGACTATGAGTGATATTAGACGACGTGTGTTTGTGTGTGTGTGTGTGTGTGTGTGTGACATTGTCATGAGTGTGAGTGTTAGTTTGTGTGTGTGTGTATGTGATGTGTATGTGTATGTGTGTGATGTGTGTGTGTGTGACATTGTCATGGGTGTTGGTGTTGGCGTGTGTGTGTGTGTGTGTGCGTGTGTGTGTCTGTGTCTGTGTCTGTGTCTGCGTCTGTGTCTGTGTGTCTATGTGTGTGTGTGTGTGCGTGTTTTGGGGGGGGTGTTTGAGTTTAAGTGTGTATGTGTGTGACAGTGTTTTGTGTGTGTGTGTGTGTTATGAGTGTCTGTGTGTGTGTGTGTTAGATCTTTCATATACAGAGATAGTCTTAGTGATTTCTGATTGGCAGCATAATTTTGGTCAGATCTCTCATGTCAAGAGATACAGTCTGAGCGGACTACCCATTGTGAGTATGATTTTGTCAGTTCTGTTATATAAAGAGATCTACTGTCAGCAGGAATACCCAGTTACAGCATAATAATTATTTTGGTCAGATCTGTCATATAAAGGGATACAGTCTCAGCAGACTGCCCATTGGCAGTACAGGTTTTGTCAGATCTCTCAAGCCTCATGTTGAGAGATACAGTCTCACCAGACTATCCATTGGTGGCATAATTTGGGTCAGATCTCTTATTTTAAGAGATACAGCCTCAGCAAACTATCCATTGGAAGCATATTTTGGTCAGATCTCATAATTTCAGAGATACAGTCTCAGCAGACTACATATTGGTAGCATAATTTGGGTCAGATCTGTTAAGAGGTACAGTCTCGGCAAGCTATCCATTGGTGGCATAATGTGGGTCAGATCTCTTATTTTCAGACATACAGTCTGGGCAGACTATCCATTGGTGGCATATTTTTGTCAGATCTGTCATAGAAAGACATACTGTCTCAGCAGACTACTCACGTGCGGGATAATTTGTCGGATCTCTCTTGTCAAGACATAGAGTGTCAGCAGACTACCCATTGGCAGCATAATTTTCGTCAGATCTAGCATGTACAGTGAAGTTGGCAAAACATGGAAAGGCCAAAGAAGAAAAAATTTCATTGCGTCAATGACTGAATGCAAGATAGACAGGAAAGACGATGCAGGTAAGTGAAGGGGTTATACTATAGTCAGGGTTTTGAAGAGATTTTGAGTAACTGGGTGAATAGAAAGTGGCAGGCTTTGGCAAGTGAGAAAATGAGAGTTGAAAGACTGATGCATAATCAAGGCAGATTAGACACATGTATGCTCTTCATGACTCACATGTAAGTATCTTTTCTTTAAATATGATCAGATTAGCAATAGCAGGTATGTAAGTTAGTCTGTGTGCTAGTACCTATACCACTGGAAAGTAAAGATTCATTTCGTTCAAGAGTTATTTCATTTCATTTCATCTGTGTGTGTGTGTGTGTGTGTGTGTGTGTGTGTGTGTGTGTGTGTGTGTGTGTGTGTGTGTGTGTGTGTGTGTGTGTGTGTGTTTTCTGTGTGTCTGTCTGTCTTTCCTTTTGTCTCACCCGACCCCACTCACACAGAATTATGGAAAGATGATAGATACCCTTTATCATCATGTCATAATATTCAGTTTGTTATTGTTTCAGAAAGTGTCATCAACAGCCTCATTTCAAGCACCTCAAAGTTTACGCAGTGGTCTGCTTGGTGAGTTCAGATACATTTCATATCATTGTAATCATAGTTTTAGTGTCATATCCTGTACCACATCAAACTGATGCAAACCCAGGCCAGTAGGTTTGCTTCTCTGGCTAATAGCAGTCTTAAGATGGACTCGAGCATACGTCATCTCCAGCCAGTCAGTGTTCTTCCCTCCATTAGCGCTTCGTCTTGGTGCAGTCCCTCACTTCCATGGCCAGCAGTCTTGGAAACCGATGCGGGCTTTGCTCAGCCTAGTTTTTCAGCCTTTCACCTCTTGTGGTGCTTTGTGGTGTGATTCCTCATGCTTTTGTTTGATCTAATCCCCAACACAGCAGTTGATCTCTCGATCCCAATTTATTACGTGCTCTTTTGTCTTTTGTTCTGTCTTTTGATCGGTTGATCTGTTTCTCTCCCTTTACTTTCTTTCTGCCTTGGTGGGAAGAGTTTGCTTTAAACTTGAATGATTGTCAGGCTTGTGGCTGTCTTCAGTCCATCTTGGATTCGGTGACTCCTGCATGGACTTCGAGTTCAAACCTGATGATTGACCCACTAGATCTGTCCCTCGGGGCAGATGGCAGGGCTAGGAGGAGGGTGCACATTGAAAAAGATGCAAGCCTCTCCAGAAGTGCTTCTACTGTGATGTGCGGGAACCTGGCAGTGTCTACTGGGTTCACGCTCCCCCCCTTCTGATGTAATGATTGACTGTTGCTGTACCAAGGGAGAGATGGTTGGAGCGCTGCATCTGTGCTTATGCTTGGAGGGGGGGCTGAGTTCTGATTGGGGCCATCGATCCCTACACTTGTGATTGAACCCTCTCCCTACCACATTGGAAATGGGAAGCAAAGATTGACCCCCTGCCGGCGCCACTACAGCGTGTCCTGATAATTCAGTGCCAATCCCCCACATATGGGGAGTGAGGTGGTCTCCAGGGTCAGAGAACAAGCACCTCCATCCTTCACAGGGAGCCCTTGCTGTGTTTTGGCCCCATGGTCGCACCTGGCACCAAGAACTGGGGATGTTCGGTGAGCCCTTCCCTGAGGGGCAAGGGAGTGGCACCACCACCCTTACTGAACATTCTCTTGAAGGGCTGGCAGCAGACTGCCGCCTAGAGTGATGGCCTATAGGCTAACGCCCCTCCCACCATAGACTGGCCCTACTACTATTACTACATCCCGCAGGAGGAAAGGGGTCAGGGATATGCCACATCCAGCCCACACCAGCCCTACCCCTGGATTGTTGGTATGAGACTGTCTTACCCCAACTGTGCCTCCCCCATAGTCTGTGCAGGGCATTTAGGGGAGAGGGAGTATAGGGTCCATCGAGGACCCATGCCCCTGCAGACCGTCTTCCCCCCACCACTGGGGATAGTCACTCAGAAGCCATCTCTAGTGGGAACTGAGGCTCAGCTGGTCCCAGAAAACTCTCATACACCACAATCCTACTGGGGAAGTTGTTCACTAGAGCCACAAGTGAGTGGCTCGACATCACTCGCATGGCCCAAGGAGTGCCAACAGTAGCTTCCACCCGGCAGTTGACACTTAACATGGATGTTTCCACTCTGGGCTGGGAAGCACACATTGGTACACTCCATGTGTCAGGGAACTGGACCTGGTAGGAACAACAGTGGCATATTAATGTGTCGGAACTTCAAGCCATTCACAGAGCCCCCAATAATTCAATAATTCACAGCAGAAGCTTCCAGAAATGTCATTCACCTGTTCACAGACAACATAATGGTGGCATGTTACATGAACAAAGGGGGAAGGGGGGCACATTCTGCAAACCTCTCCCAGTGGATGGAGGCTCTTCTATATCGGTGTAATGATAAGGGCATTCAGCTAAGTGCCATGCACGTTACAGGCAAAGCAAATGTCCTGGTGGATGTACTAAGCAGGTCCAAAAGCATCATCAAGATGGGATGGACCCCAAACTGGGACACTCTCAAAGCAGAATGGGACGCTTAGTATCTCAAGCCAATGATGGACCTCTTTGCGACCAAGTTCAACAAGAGGCTCCCACTGTATGTGTCACTGGTTCCCGATCTGGGAGTGTGGGGATGGATACTCTCTCTCTCTCATTTGGGGCAAATTGATCACCTACACCTTTCCACCCACGGGAACTGAGGCTCAGGTGGAGGCTCAGGTGGATAATTCAGTTGTCCTCAGGTTTTTCTCTGAGTTGCTGGTCAAAACTCAAGTCCCGGAAGACCAGTTCCATGCAGTTACGATCAGACCCCTGTCTGACATGGTGAGCAGAGGTGAGGAGGGTTGCTTTTATGTCCAGTCAGATGCCACAGGATATACTTTGAACGAACTTGCTCCAGACGTTTCCCTCAAAGGTGTCTCATCATTTCCATAAATGAGTCTTGTCACAAGGACATTTTGTCAGGTACAGTCCTTTGTTGGATCAGGGAGGCTATACATATGCCCAGGCTCAAAAGAATGCAAGCTTCTTGAATCCAAGGGCATATGAGGTTAGGGCCATCGCTACCTCAGTCGCGTTCCCACACTCAGTGTCCTGTAGTCAGATTCGGGAGGCAGCCTTTTGGAGTTCTGCAGATCGCCTCATCTCCCACTATCTTAGGGATGTCAGAATCACCAGGGCTGATGGTTCCAAAGGAAGTTTCTTTGTCAAAGCCAGCAGGACCGTTTCAATGACAGGGATCCCCAGATGAGCCACTAGGGAATGCCTTCCTCCTTGTCTTTGAATTCTACACCAGTTTGGCATGGCACAGTATATAACATCAATATATAATGGACAGTTTCTGCTAACTTCCCTGTTTGGCTAGGGTAGCTACCATGTCAAACTGTCATGCTCACATGTCCATTCCCGCTTCTGGTTGCTATGGTTCCCCTTGGGATCATTTCAGAACCATGGAAGTAAGGGATTGTGCCAAAAACATTTCAGAACCATGGAAGTAAGGGATTGTGCCAAAAACATTTCAGAACCATGGAAGTAAGGGATTGTGCCAAAAACAAAGTGCTAAAGGGGAGGAAAGTGCAGTGATTGGCTAGCAAATGATATGTGCCTGTGTCTGTCTTACGACTGCTGTTTCTCTGTGAAATTCTAGGCCAGTGAAGGAAACTGATTGGCCTAAGTTTGCACCAGTTTGACACGGTAAATATACTTGCCAAACAGGAAGTGAATAGAAACTCCCCAAACAGGAAGTTAAATGTCCCATTTCTTTTTTCATTCATTATTATTTTTTAACAGTGTTTATTTTTAAATGTGTATGCACAAAGTTTGGCCGCACAGTGCAGTTAGAATGTTGCTGCACCTCCTGTGTTCCTTGTCTTTGATGGGTGTGAATGCTGGGGGTTTTTTGGTGGGTTTTTTTTCATAAGTCATTGAATACTGACATGGCTTACAGGATCTTTTAACATGTGCAGTTGATGTTGTGCATGTGTATACACATGAAGAAGGTTCGTGATGTCTAGCAAGTATGCGCATACCTGGGAGATCTGAAAAATCTTGTTTTACCCACCAGGCATGACCCAGGAAGAGTTGAACTTGGACCTTCCAATTTGAGGTCAGATGGTCAGATGGTATTGATAATGTGTAGTGTTTAAGATAGAAAGGCATAACACTATTGTGACTGGCCGGCCCTGCCTCTGCCTGAACTACCGGCCAGCCTGAGCCTGCCTCCAATAAATTTCAAGTAGTTGTAAAAAAAACTCTCTAGCAGGCCTGAATGAAGTCCAATTGTCATCAAAATTTGTGTACTAAATGAAAAAAGGATGCTGAGTTTAGCTGTGCTATTTATAAAGCTATTATTTAAATAGTTTTTAGCCGCCATCCAGTTCTGTACCATTATCACCGAAACGACTTTTAGAGCAGCCCCGCAGTAGTTGAAGCTCGGCGTTCATGACTATAGTTGCGGCCCGTCATGGATGTGATAAAGGTTGTCCCCATAACCCAGATGGTATTGACAATGTATAGTGTTCAAGATCAAAGTGCACAGAGATTGACCCCATAACCCAGATGGTATTGATAGTGTTCAAGATCAAAATACACAGAGATTGACCCCATAACCCAGATGGTATTGATAGTGTTCAAGATCAAAATACACACAGAGATTGACCCCATAACCCAGATGGTATTGATAGTATAGTGTTCAAGATCAAAATACACACAGATTGTCCCCATAACCCAGATGGTATTGATAATGTATAGTGTTCAAGATCAAAATACACAAGATTGACCCCATAACCCAGATGGTATTGATAGTGTTCAAGATCAAAATACACACAAGATTGACCCCATAACCCAGATGGTATTGATAAGTATGTGTTCAAGATCAAAATACACACAGATTGTCCCCATAACCCAGATGGTATTGATAATGTATAGTGTTCAAGATCAAAATACACAGAGATTGACCCCATAACCCAGATGGTATTGATAGTGTTCAAGATCAAAATACACACAGATTGTCCCCATAACCCAGATGGTATTGATAATGTATAGTGTTCAAGATCAAAGTGCACAGAGATTGACCCCATAACCCTGATGGTATTGATAATGTATAGTGTTCAAGATCAAAGTGCACAGAGATTGACCCCATAACCCAGATGGTATTTATAATGTATGTGTTCAAGATCAAAGTGCACAAGATTGACCCCATAACCCAGATGGTATTGATAATGTTATAGTGTTCAAGATCAAAATGCACAAAGATTGACCCCATAACCCTGATGGTATTTGTAGTGTTTAAGATCAAAAGGCATCAAGGTTGTCCCCATAACCCAATGTTCATAAAAGAGTCTGGTTGCAGAAACCTCAACATTTCTGTCAGCATTATAAAGGCAGTGTTCTCTTCTCCCACACTGCTGTACCTTTCTCAGTAATAACTTCAGCAACACACTATGGACGTGAGGTTGTAGGTTCAGACCATCAGTCCAGAACCATTATTGTGGGATATTTCAGCAGGACTGCCTTCTATGTGGAGTACCCAGAGTTGAGCAATTTTAGTGGGCCATGGCTTTAGTCTCCTTGCTAGGGGGTCTCTTACTTCTGTGCATGTGCGACTGAGCCGTTACTGTTATGAATGGGGAATGTGCCTTAATAAGTTGGATCAGAACAGGCATTGTTGAACACCACCAAAGTGTGCAGTCCCCTCTGGTGGGTCACCTCAGGACAGCTTAACATTGCTGACCTCCATGGATGTCCTGGCATTGGGACCTGGACCGCATGACTTTGAAATTGGGATGTGTTGATAAACCAAATGAGTGGCATGTGATCACTGCTATTGACACATCACATATGATGAGACAGGACAACCTCCAGCGACCCCTGAAATTAAAACTTAACAAAAATTAAACCAAACAAAACCAAAACATATCCTAAACAGGGCGACAACCCCTGACCCGCCATAAGCAAAACAAACAAACAACAAAAACTGTCAGTAATTGTCAGTAGAGGACATAGTAAACATGTCCTGTATATGTTGTATCACAATAGGCACTTCTGAAAATTCAAGAATAACCCATCAGTCTCCTGTGGAAGGTGGCCTCAGGGCAGCTTGATATTAATAACTGCTGTAGTCTCCTTGGCACTGAGACTGTGGCAGAGTCGGTGGGTCTGACAGATTGATAGCTTTAGAATTTTGCATATGAAGTCAGACAGAAAAGGAGATATGGAGGGGGAGAAATGAAGAAGGAGGGAGGGGTACAAAAGAAAGAAGGAAAATACAGGTACAGTATAATGTCACAAAGTGCCAGATAGTTGCTAACCAGTTTGATGACAGATCCGTTTTAACAGCTGCTCTGTACATCACAAAATATTACTCTGTGTGTGTGTGTGTGTATGTGTTGTTGTGTGTTTTGTGTGTGTGTGTGTGTGTGTGTGTGTGTGTGGTGTGTGTGTGCGTGTTGCATGGTATGGTGTTACTTGAGCTTTGCATCATCTGCGTTGTTTTTGCAGGTGCTAGACGAGACATGGACCAAGCTGGTTGTGTGTGCGGCCAGAAGGCCTGCTTGTCAACATCCATGAAAAAGCTCAAGAAAGCGAGGAAGATCCCAAGTGTGGAGACTGGTCTTACCAAGAGGCCTCTGCATGGTGACAGCGGCCAGCCAGGTGTGATCAAGAAAGTTAAGAAGAGCTCAGGTGTGGAGACTGGTGTTACCAAGAGATCTCTTCATGGTGATAATTGTCAGTCAGGTATGAAAAGAGGTGTCACCAAGAGAACCCTGCATGGGACAATGGTCAGCCTGTTGGAGGGACAGGGGCAGTCCAGCCCTTGATGACCCTTCTTCCGTGTGCTCCTCACTGTCCAGCCTCTCCTGGCCATCCAGTCAAAGTGAGTCAGGTGGAGGCAGCCTACAACACTGCTGTTGATAACAAAAGTGGTAAACTGAGGCTGGGGAACGCAGCCAACAACATGATTTCTGACGGTCTAATGCACAATCTAGAAACAGCTAACAACATGATGACTGAAAGTCAGAGCAGCCAGCTAAAAACACTTGACAGCAGTGGTATTGACAGTGAAACCTGTAAGCTAAAAGAAGCGTGTGACACTGACACTGATAGTCTAAACTATAAACTTACAGTAACCTGCAAGACTGTTCCTGATAGTCTAGGCTGTGGTGTGAAAACAGCCTGTAAAACTATCACTGATAGTGCTGATAGTCAAACAGACAAGCTTGAAGCAGCGTACAACACTACTGCTGATGGCTGCCAGTTGGAATTAGCCCACATCTCTGTTACTGATTGTGAAACCAGGCAGCAGCCACAAAAGAGACCGCTCTTTGAAAGTGAAAGCTATAATTTGCGTCCCCGAAAGTCTGCTTGCATAGAGTCAAAGAGAAAGGTGAACTCATCAAGGAAAAGACTGAAGGGAGATGCTCGTCATAGCGTGAGTCTGCTCTCCAGCACTTCTGACACAAATACTTTGCAGAAGGAGGCAAAAGATCATGAGTGTCTGAGCATCGACTCTCAGAGCATGAAGGCAAAAAAGTCCAAACCAAAGCCGCATGCCCGAAAACGAGTGAGAAAGGTGTTACACCGAGAATTACACCCGGCACGCCGCATGAGTAAGGAAGAGTTCTTGACAAACTGTGATCTGTTTAAAGCGCACAGCATGGTCTTTGTCAAGCAAGAGATTGATCCTATGGAGCTGGATTTGGATTGTCAGATTATAGGAGTGGAAGTGCCTCTGCCTGTCCCTGTACGTTTCCCCCCCAACTATCGCTCTCTCATCTCTTCCATGAAACGGGACAACACTGCGGGGAAGTACGTGAATGTCGATGATAGCGACAACAGTTCTGATTCCGGAATTACAGATAAACCTGAAGGAAAGACCAGGACTCGTGGGTCTCTTTTATTCATTGACATTTCCTCTCCTTTAGGTCAGAGGGTGAAAAAGTTCACGAAAGGTGACCTTCTCCACAAACCGCCGCTTACGGATATAGAACAGTACTGTGTCAATGTGCCCGAAGAGGATGAAATGCGTCCCAGACTGCGTCAGAGAGGAGAAGAAACGTATCCTGTGAAATATACACAAAAAATGAAGGTTCTGACAGAATACTGCCATACTTACAAGTTTAGTCATACCAGAAGAAGACCTTGTTCTGAAACTTATTTCAGTTTTGATACTCAGTTCAGTCCAGAGTTACATGCCATTATGGAAGGACAGTTACAAAAGCCAGAACTAGTGAATGAACAAATTGAAAAGCAGGAAGCAGAATCCATAAACATCAAGCAAGAAGTGCTGACGGAATCAGTCAAAGTCAAACAGGACCCAGAAATGACAACAGTAAAGATCAAGAGTGAAGTGCAGGATCAGCCAGTGGATTCCATCAACATAGAAGGGCAGGAACAATCAATTGAATCCATAAAAACCCAAAATGAAGAGGATAGACAAGGGATGGATCCCATTAATGACCCTGTTGAAGAGAAGGGACAGCCAGCAGAATCCTTAAATGACCTAAATGAAGACCAGGAACAGCAGATGACGCCATTCATTGCCATGAGTAAAGAGCAGGAACATCAGCTTGAACAACCTAAAGACCCAAATAAAGGACATGTACAACTACTAGAATTAGTAAAGGACCTAAATCAATGGGAGAAACAGCTTGTAGATTCATTAAATGACCCACATAAAGAGCAGCCATTCAGCGCCCTGGGTAAGAAGCAAAAACAGCAAATGGGACAACCAAAAGAGCCCAGTGAAGAACAGCTACAACAACCACAGTTGTCAAATGACAGGAATGAAAAGCAACAACAGGTATTCAGTGACCAAAGTGAAAAACAGAAACCGCTGATGGAAGAGAAGAAAAGGCAAAGGAAAAAGTCAAAATCCAGAAACAAACAAGAGCAGAAAGAGACAGTGAAAGAATCAAAAATCACAAGTAAACGAGAGCAGAAAGAGTCGGTGAAAGAATCAAAGGTCACAAACAAACCAGAACCAAAAAGGTCAATGAAGAAATCAAAAGTCACAAGAAAACAAGAGCAGAAAGAGTCAGAGAAAGAATCAAAAGTCACAAATGAACTAGAACTGAAGGAGTCAACGAAAAAGTCAAAAGTCACAAGTAAACGAGAGCAGAAAGGGTCAATAAAGCAGTTAGAATTCACAAGTCAAAATGATCAGAAGCGACAAGTAAAACGAATAAAAGTTACCAACAAACGACAGTCGCATCCACCAAAATTAATCAGTGACCCGTGTGAAAAGAAGGAAGGGCCTGTAGAATCATTATGTGACCCAAGTGAAAAACGTGAACAGCATAGGGAACAGTCAGATGGGTCAAGTAATACAAAAGGACATGTACAACACCTTGAACACTTACATGACCCCACTGAAGAACTGGCACAGCAAATGGAATCATTAAGTACACAAATTGAAGACCGTAGTCAAACAGTGGCATCAGCATGGAGCGAAAAAAAGGCACAGAAATCAAAAAAGTTAAATGATTCTACTGAACAACAGCAATATCAAAATGAAGAAAAGATACATCAAAGTACAGAACAGGTACATGAAAGGAGAGAACGGCTGCATCTGATGGAAGTACAGGTACATCAGATGGAAGAACAGGTACATCAGATGGAAGAACAGGTACTTCAAAGGGAAGAACAGGTACATCAGATAGAAGAACAGCTACAGCTAACGAAAGAAGAAGTAGAGAAAATGAAAGAACAGATGCAGCAAATGAAAGAACAGGACCAGCTCATAGAAGAAGAGAAATGTCCAGAGGAAACATGCAGTGCCCAGACTGTGAAACAGGCAGAGCCAGTGAAACAGCGCAGGGTATGCTCTACCAAACGTAAAGGCAAACAGAACAGACGCAAGGTGATGAGGAAAAAGACCATTCTGAATCAAGAGCTGACAATAGATAATGACATCTCCATTGTGCGCATGGATGTACCAGAGCAGTTATTTGACAAAATGCAGAAAAAGGACGGGTCAG
Organism: Monoplex corrugatus; assembly: GCA_030674185.1. Lineage (NCBI taxonomy): Eukaryota > Metazoa > Mollusca > Gastropoda > Littorinimorpha > Ranellidae > Monoplex > Monoplex corrugatus. Next base: position 4,395,009 of record CM060312.1, on the reverse strand, counting down.
CTGGCAGTTCACAAGACGACCAAGGGTCAGAGATTGTGGTGGACAGAGACAGCGCTGCCCCTGATGCTAGGTCTGCTGAGGCTATGAGTACTTCTTCCTCTGGCATCTGTAAAGATCAGCCCAGGCGGTTACAGCCATGCCGAAGGAGCAAACGCAAACAGGTGTCTGCAAACACAGATGGCGCTGAAAAGGATGGTTGAGTCTCCAAAAATGGACGTTGAGGATGTGGAAGTGGATGTTGAATCTGTGGAAGTGGATGTTGAGGCTGAAGAAGTGGATGTTGAGGCTGTGTCATCTTCTGAAGAAGACTTGATAGAGATACAGGAAGAAACCCAGAATGATGCTCAGCTGCAAAGTGAAGAGGTGCAGATTGTGTCTGTGACTGAAACAAAGGATGAAGTGCAGATTGTGTCTGTCACACACACAAAGGATGTTCCCTCTGCTACTTCTTCATTGTCCTGTTCTTGCTCATGTCCAGATGACACATCTGGGAGTGTGAACTCTGCAGTGCCTATGACAAGTACTTCCCAGAGTGAGCAAGTGGTGCGGGATGAGGTTATAGAGATCCCCAGTGTTCCTGTGAGCCACACACAGACCATGCCACATGTTGTAGCCATTCCCAGTGTAGCTGTAGGACCGACACAGACTGTTTTGCCTGGTGCTGGCCGAATCTTAACTCCACCCATTGTGCAGTACAACAGGTTTGATACTGAAACAACATCGGGTTCACAGCTCTTGAGTGCAGCTGCTTCAGCCACAAACGTTACTGGTGTACAAGCTGTGGAGCAGATACCCAGTGATCTTCAAAGACATGCTGTGTTGCAGAACGAGTGTGGTGTACAAAGGTCTGTGGTCATGCAGACACCCCCTGATAATGTGCTGACAGGTAGGATTGTGCAGAACACGACTGGTGTACCTGCCAACATGAGCAGCCACAGACTTTCTTTGACATCAGCTTCTCCTCATGGTGCGAACAGTGTTGTTGGTTCGCCCAGTCCTGTGACTCCTAATGGTAGTAGTGAACAGAGAGGTCTTGTGGAGCTCCCCACTTCTGTTCGCTATAATCCGTATCATGTTCAGTCAGCTCCTGTAATGCTCCCCCCTGCTAGTCTTCATAATGCTAGTGCTGTCCACACTGGTGCCGGTGATGGTCAGACAGACATGGGTGTAAATGCCATTACACCTGTGCCACCTCCTGTGCAGAGAGCCCTTCCTATGACACCACCTGTCTCCGTGCCCATCTCACCTGGTCTGCAGAATTCTCCATGCCTGACAAATTTCTTCCAGCGTGCCAGGAGTGCACAGCACTCCCTGTGTAAGTGCCATGGATGGAATGCAGTCCAGCCCTGTGGCACAAAACAGTTTCTCTGAGATCAGGATTACTGATGTTCGGAGCATTCCGGTAATTCGCAATAACACACATGTGACAGACACACAGCAGACCACTCCACCAATCTCTAGCACTTATGTGTGTGACTGATACCACCTCTCTTCAGACTCTACCTGTTGTGCAGAACGCTCCTCAAGTGACTAACACTGCTGGCATTCACAACATTTCCCCCGTAACGACAGTTGCCAATGTGCAGTTCATGCCACAAGTGACACATTCCCCCAGTTTGAACAGCACGCTTCATGGGCACAACATGCTGCATGGTACAGAGGCCATCACAACACAGAACACAGCACAGAATAGTGCCAGCTTGCAAACCTCAGTGCAGTGGCCGAATGCTGCACATCCTCAGCCAACTGTTCAGACTGGTGTGTCAAAGACCCCTGTTTTGTACAAGATTTTCAGTCAAACACCTCTGCCTGTGTACAAGTCTCTCAGTCACAATCATCTTATGTACAGGTTTCTCATGCAGACACATCTCCCTATCTGCAGGTTTCTCATTCAGACATTTCTCCCTGCATACAAGTTTCCCAGTCAAATGTGTCTCCCTACACACAAGTTTCTCAGTCACAGTCCTCTTCTTGTGTACAAGGTACTGAACAGACTTGTGTTCCAAACACTCCTTACCTTCATGATTCTGCCTTTATACAGACTACTGTTCAAACTACAGTTCACAACTCTTCTTATGTTCAAGGTCCAGCTGAAAACACTCCCTATGTACAAGGTAATGTTCAAAACACGCCATATGTACAAAGCAGTGTTCAAGCTTCTGTCCGTAGCTCTCCCTATTTACAGGGCACTGTTCAGACCCAGAATCCTTACGTGCAAAGCACTGCTCAGACCTGTGTTTCTCAGAACACCACGTGTGTTTCCAGTAATGCTTCTGTGCAAACTGTTTCCCAAAACATGAGTAGATCTTCACAGTCCACTGCAGGTGTGCAGACCACTCCCTTTCAGGACATGGCACGATTGCTGTCTCCTCCTCTCCAGGCGGACCCACATCAAAGTGCAACCAGCTATCAGACACCTTATCACATGCAAACCAGTCTTCATCAGAACTCTTCCGTTCAAGGGAATGCTCCCCATTTACCTAGTAATCCCTCTCCTACCATTGCCAATGTACGGGGCAGTCCTCATTTTCAAAATATTGGCAGTGCTACTGGGAGCAGTTTTGGAGTTCATCCCACAGGTTCTTCACAGATGGCTTCTGCTTCACAAAACAGTGCAAGTTATCAGAATATAGGTACAGGACAGCAATACCCATCAAGCAGTAATTCAAACCAGGCAACTGCCGCATCATCATCTTCATCCTCATGTATGGATGATGAAGATTCCCCCGAGGAGCTGAGAAAGAAACTGAGCGTATTCAACTTGATTCCCAAACGTCGCCCTGCTTCTACGCCTTCCAAACAGCCGGCAGAAAGGACTACTGGGAACACCCAGAACGTGGCTGGTGCTACAAGTGAAGATGGCAGCCCTCAGCTGCTTATTGGTGCCGTGTATGGTGCTACAGAATTGGCCAACACTCAGCTGGCAGCTTCTCTTGGGCTGGACTCTGCATCAGCCGCGAGACAAGGTTATGCCAGGTTACCATCACATCCACAACCCTCACACAATCCACGTGTCAATGTGTGTCAGAATGCCAATGTTGTACCACCATATCAGCAGCCCATGAACAACCCACGTGTTAATGTGTGCCAGGGTTCCAATATTTTGCCACCATATCAGCAACCCACAAACAGTGCGCCTGTCAGCGTGCGTCATGGTTCCCCTCACCAACCCTCATACAATCCGCATGTCAATGTGTGTCAGGGTTCCAATGTTGCACCATCTTATCAGCAACCCGTGTACAATCCACGAGCGGATGTAGGTCCCAATCCAGTGCCATACCAATTCATCAGCAAGCTTCACATAATCCAGGAATCCGCACTATGCAGCCTGGGCATAATCTGACAGCACAGCATGCACGGCAGACTGTAATGAATCAAACCACACAGAACTTTGGTCATGCTCAGCGTTTTGCATCTGCACCTAGACACGCAGGACACAACGCTGTTCCTTGGCAGCAAGGTGTGGGCAACAGGAACTTTCAGCAGTACAGACAAGGTCAGGCAGGTCATCAAGGACAGCTAGGTCCAAGGGTTCCAGCACCAGGTATGGGGCATTATGTCTCACAGCCAGGTCAGGCAGGCCTGAGAGGTTATCAAAGTGGGAGAGGTCAGATGCCAGCAGCAGGACCTGTGTTGACAGCTGCTACAGGACAGTATGCCCCACAGGCTGCCGCTGATGATGATGACTGTGTGGAGGTCATCTGTCTTGATGATGACTGAAGGACTCGGACTCCTGCTGGCTGAGTCAGTTCCATCTTTTCAGTCCCTATGAGTATGACTGCTCATTAAGACTATGCTTTTGCTTCATCTGTCCAGGTCTGTGCATGCAATAAATGCTTACGCTATCATTTCATCCCATCTGTTTGCTTATGACTTGGGGATACATGTTCATAGGTTCTGTGCTTTTATCTGTTCTGTTCAGATGTTAACCAGGCATGTCTTTCTGTTCATGTGATCAGAAAAGGACTGTCATGTCTTAGGAATGTAGAATGGTACAAGAATCCCCCACATATTCTGTAGAAAGGAATGGTCAGTATAGAATACAGAGTGGTACCAGTCTCCTTCCTACTCTGTAGAAGGAAATGGACATTGTACTGTAGGAATGTAGAATGGCACCAGTCTCCACTATTCTATAGAAGGAAGTAGTCATTACACTATAGGAATGTCGAATGATACCAGAGTTCTCCATATACTCTATAGAAGGAAATGGTCACTATAGGAATGAAGAATGGTACCAGAGTCCTCACTATTCTATAGAAGGAAATGGTCACTATAGGAATGTACTGTAGAATGGTAACAAGAGTCCCCACTATTCTATAGAAGGAAATGGCTGTTATTGGAATGTAGAATGGTGCTAGAGTCCCCCCCCCCCCCCCCCCCCCCCCCCCCCCGATTTTATGATATAATGATCCTTTCCAGGGTCAAAGTGCTGATGAGGAGTGGTTCTTTTGTTTTATTTCCTGCCATATAATTTTCCACCCTGTCCATTGGCTGGCGCTGCCATGTGCTACTGAACGCCTGTGGCCAGTTCTCATGATAGGGGGCCTAAGTCACTGGTGTCAAGCCAGGCAACAGCCCAGAACGTGTGTTAAGAGTCAGTCTGGGTTATTTTGAGTTTTTTGTGTTGCTGTAGTTTGTAACACTGTATTTATCATAAAATAAGAGTTTGAAATAAAATTTGACCTGGAGATATGTTAAAATGTCATTTTAAAATGATCTCCTGTTTACAGTAAGCAAACTGTACAGGGCCTTGGCATATCATCCCTCATTGTACAACAACTGTGTCTGCAAGTTCAGAAAGTTTGAGAAAGTTTTAACAAGGATTGCCAAGGAAAAAGTATAAAAACTGTTTGCCTACCTTTAACTTCAGATTTTTTTAAAATGGCCATTTTTTCATTTACTCCATTTACATAGCGATATCTTGGGTACTATTACTGTAACATATTTGATCTAAACACCAATGGAAAGAGCATTTCATCTTCTTTTCATTGATATAGATGTCTTTCTTTGGGTCTCAAAAATGAACTTAGGCCCCCTTTTGTGAAAACAGGTTTCACACCCACCCACCCACATACACACACACTCACATTTGTAACTGTGTTTTTATGTGTATTGCTGGTTTTGTTGTTGTTGTTGTTGTTGTTTTTGTTTCGTTTTATTCACTGCATCACTGAGACGTTTTGGGGATAAGCATGTTGGGTGTTACTGTGTTTCCATAACGGGCGTAAGGTGCCAAACATTGACATGACCTACAGGATCTTTGACGAACATACCCGATGATACATGTGTGTATAATCACAAAGGGTTCAGGCATTGGCAGGTCTTCTCACATGTTAACCTGGGAGATGGGGAAAAAATCTCCTTCCTGTAACTTCCAGCAGTACTCGGGTTAAAAAATCTACTTCCTGTAACTACCAGCAGTATTCAGGTTAAAAAATCTACTTCCTGTAACTACCAGCAGTACTCGGGTTAAAAAATCTCCTTCCTGTAACTACCAGCAGTATTCAGGTTAAAAAATCTACTTCCTGTAACTACCAGCAGTACTCGGGTTAAAAAATCTACTTCCTGTAACTACCAGCAGTATTCAGGTTAAAAAATCTACTTCCTGTAACTACCAGCAGTACTCGGGTTAAAAAATCTCCTTCCTGTAACTTCCAGCAGTACTCGGGTTAAAAAATCTACTTCCTGTAACTACCAGCAGTACTCAGGTTAAAAAAATCCCCTTCCTGTAACTACCAGCAGTACTCAGACAGGTTAGAAAAATGTCCTTCCTGTAAGTACCAGCAGTACTCAGGTTAAAAAATGTCCTTCCTGTAACTACCAGCAGTACTCAGGTTCAAAAATCTCTTTCCTGTAACTACCAGCAGTATTCAGGTTAAAAAATCTACTTCCTGTAACTTCCAGCAGTACTCGGGTGAAAAAAAATGTCCTTCCTGTAAGTGCCAGCAGTACTCAGGTTAAAAATCTCTTTCCTGTAACTACCAGCAGTACTCAGGTTCAAAAATCTCTTCCTGTAAGTACCAGCAGTACTCAGGTTCAAAAATCTCTTTCCTGTAAGTGTAACAACCAGCAGTACTCAGGTTCAAAAATCTCTTTCCTGTAACTACCAGCAGTACTCAGGCAGGTTAAGAAATGTACTACCTGTAACTACCAGCAGTACTTAAGTTCAGAAATCTCCTTCCTGTTACTACACTACCACGTCATACTACAAGCAAGGTTAAAAATGTCCTTCCTGTAACTACCAGCAGTACTTAGGTTCAGAAATCTCCTTCCTGTAACTATCAGCAGTACTCAGGTTAGAAAATCTTCCTGTAACTACCAGCAGTACTCAGGTTAAAAAATCTCTTTCCTGTAACAACCAGCAGTACTCAGGTTCAAAAATCTCTTTCCTGTAACTACCAGCAGTACTCAGGCAGGTTAAGAAATGTCCTTCCTGTAACTACCAGCAGTACTCAGGCAGGTTAAGAAATGTCCTTCCTGTAACTACCAGCAGTACTCAGGCAGGTTAAGAATATCCTACCTGTAATTACCAGCAGTACTTAGGTTCAGAAATGTCCTTCCTGTAACTACCAGCAGTACTCAGGTTCAAAAATCTACTTCCTGTAACTACCAGCAGTACTCAGGTTAAAAAATCTCTTTCCTGTAACTACCAGCAGTACTCAGGTTAAAAAATCTCCTTCCTGTAAGTACCAGCAGTACTCAGGTTAAAAAATGTCCTTCCTGTAACTACTAGCAGTACTCAGGTTCAAAAATCTATTTCCTGTAACAACCAGCAGTACTCAGGTTCAAAAATCTCTTTCCTGTAACTACCAGCAGTACTCAGGTTCAAAAATCTACTTCCTGTAACTACCAGCAGTACTCGGGTTAAAAAATCTCCTTCCTGTAACTACCAGCAGTACTCAGGTTCAAAAATGTCCTTCCTATAACTACCAGCAGTACTCAGGTTAAAAAATCTCTTTCCTGTAAGTACCAGCATACTCAGGTTAAAAAATCTACTTCCTGTAACTACCAGCAGTGCTCAGGTTAAAAAATCTCCTTTCCTGTAAGTACCAGCAGTACTCAGGTTAAAAAATCTCCTTCCTGTAAGTACCAGCAGTACTCAGGTTAAAAAATCTCCTTCCTGTAAGTACCAGCAGTACTCAGGTTAAAAAATCTCCTTCCTGTAACTACCAGCAGTACTTAGGTTAAAAAATCTCCTTCCTGTAACTACCAGCAGTACTTAGGTTCAGCAATCTCCTTCCTGTAACTACCAGCAATACTCAGGTTAAAAAATCTCCTTCCTGTAAGTTAACTACCAGCAGTACTCAGGTTAAAAAATCTCCTTCCTGTAACTACCAGACTAGTAACCGTAACTACAGGTATAGTAAAAATCTCCTTCCTGTAACGTACCAGCAGAGTATACTAACCAGGTTTAAAAAATCTCTTTCCTGTAAGTACCAGCAGTACTCAGGTTAAAAAATCTCTTCCTGTAAGTACCAGCAGTACTCAGGTTAAAAAATCTCCTTCCTGTAAGTACCAGCAGTACTCAGGTTAAAAAATCTCCTTCCTGTAACTACCAGCAGTACTTAGGTTAAAAAACTCTCCTATCCAGTATAGGTAACCTCTGTAAAGCAAGTACTCAGGTTAAAAAATCTCCTTCCTGTGTGTAACACAGCAGTACTCAGGTTAAAAAATCTCCTTCCTGTAACTACCAGCAGTACTCAGTTAAAATCTCCTTCCTGTAACTACCAGCAGTACTCAGGTTAAAAAATCTCTTCCTGTAACTACACAGCAGTACTCAGGTTAAAAATCTCCTTCCTGTAAGTACCAGCAGTACTCAGGTTAAAAAATCTCCTTCCATGAATACCAGCAGTACTCAGGTTAAAAAATCTCTTCCTGTAACTACCAGCAGTAGCTCAGGTTAAAAAATCTCTTCCTGTAAGTCCAGCAGTACTCAGGTTAAAAAATCTCCTTCCTGATAAGTACTAGCAGTACAGGTTAAAAATCTCCTTCCTGTAAGTACCAGCAGTACTCAGGTTAAAAAATCTCCTTCCTGTAAGTACCAGCAGTACTCAGGTTAAAAAATCTCCTTCTGTAATACCAGCAGTACTTAGGTTACAAATGTCCTTCCTGTAAGTACCAGCAGTAACTCAGGTTAAAAAATGCTCCTTCCTGTAAGTACCAGAGTACAGGTTTAAAATCCCTTCTGTCAGACTTGGTCAGCAATGGGCCTGTCTGTACAGCTCAATATGTAGTCAGTGGTTTTATCTCCTGTCTGTGATGGTGACAAGGGCGTTGTGCTCATGTAGTCAGTGGTTTTATCTCCTGTCTGTGGATGGTGACAAGGGCGTTGTGCTCATGTAGTCATGCTTTAATAGTGGTTTTATCTCCTGTCTGTGGATGGTGACAAGGGCGTTGTGCTCATGTAGTCAGTGGTTTTATCTCCTGTCTGTGGATGGTGACAAGGGCGTTGTGCTCATGTAGTCAGTGCTTTTAATAGTGTTTTATCTCCTGTCTGTGGATGGTGACAAGGGCGTTGTGCTCATGTAGTCAGTGGTTTTATCTCCTGTCTGTGGATGGTGACAAGGGCGTTGTGCTCATGTAGTCAGTGGTTTTATCTCCTGTCTGTGGATGGTGACAAGGGCGTTGTGCTCATGTAGTCAGTGCTTTTATAGTGGTTTTATCTCCTGTCTGTGGATGGTGACAAGGGCGTTGTGCTCATGTAGTCAGTGGTTTTATCTCCTGTCTGTGGATGGTGACAAGGGCGTTGTGCTCATGTAGTCAGTGCTTAATAGTGGTTTTATCTCCTGTCTGTGGATGGTGACAAGGGCGTTGTGCTCATGTAGTCAGTGGTTTTATCTCCTGTCTGTGGATGGTGACAAGGGCGTTGTGCTCATGTAGTCAGTGGTTTTATCTCCTGTCTGTGGATGGTGACAAGGGCGTTGGTTGCATCATGTTAGTCATGTGACTTTTAATCAGTGGTTTTATCTCCTGTCTGTGGATGGTGACAAGGGCGTTGTGCTATGTAGTCAGTGCTTTTAAGTGTTTTATCTCCTGTCTGTGGATGGTGACAAGGGCGTTGTGCTAATGTAGTCAGTGCTTTTATCTCCTTTTTTTTGTTCCTGTTGGGGATGGTGACAAGAGCGTTGTGCTCATGTAGTCAGTGCTTTTAATAGTGGTTTTATCTCCTGTCTGTGGATGGTGACAAGAGCGTTGTGCTCATGTAGTCAGTTTTGGTGTTTTATCTCCTGTCTGTGGATGGTGACAAGAGCATTGTGCTCATGTAGTCAGTGCTTTTAATAGTGGTTATATCTCCTGTCTGTGGATGGTGACAAGGGCGTTGTGCTCATGTAGTCAGTGCTTTTATTAGTTTTTAATAGTGGTTTTATATCCTGTCTGTGGATGGTGACAAGAGCGTTGTGCTCATGTAGTCAGAGAAGTGATCATGAACTCTCTTTGTTGTTCCCCAGGATGAGTGGACATACTAGTGCTTTGTGTGGGTCTCCATGTGGGATAGAAGACCAGTCTTGGATGGGGGACATGTTTTTCCACTGGCACGTTGTGGGAAGGAATCTTTTTGCCCTGGTTTTGCGTCTGCCAATCCCTCTTTTGTTGACTAACACTACAGCTGTTGTGTGCTGTTCAGGTGTGATTGTGCCCTCCTAGTACAGTAGTAGTGCTGGCACCACCATGCTCTGTTGCCTAGGTGGTGATATTGAAGCCACAGCTGATGAAGTTGGCCTTCAGAGTATTTCTCTATCAACTTTAGTGGTCTTGCCAAATCATAGTATCCTTCCTTGAGCTCTCCAAACAATAGTGTTATAGTATCTTTGGAATGCAGTTGTCTGTCATTGAACTACAGTACTTCATGGTATCTGGCTGCATGATGACAAAGAATAAGTGCTCACTCATTTAGTGAATCTGTGCTTTTGTCTTAAATGTCCAAACCTGCTTATGCAGTTTTTGCTTTCATCACATCTGGATGATGACAGGGGATTTCTACATATATGGAATCCATACCTAGATGATGACTAAGACAGAGTCGATGTTTTTATCTCATCTTTCCAGATGACTTGACTTGGCAACTATAGTGTTAACTCTGTCAGTGCTTTATCAAACAAAATGTGAAACGGGATAATTATTAATTGTGTTCAGGCAGGTCTATGAATCCAGTCTGCCCCCACCATCCTAGTCTTCAACTCTTTCACTGCTCTCTATCCACCAGCTTTCCCAGTAGAGCAAAGGAGTGAAAGTGTTAAATGTTGGATATTAACCATCAGCTTGCCTTCTTACTTTTGCTGATTCTAGTTTTTTTTGTGTTCCATTTTTTTGTTTTTTGTTACATGTTTTCTGACAAATGTTTAAATCACATGCGTGAATAGCTTAAATGATTGCTTTTCTCAGACACCTGCAGCAAAAAAATGATACAGTAAAATTGTAATATACATTGGATTGTTTATGATTGAATGAAACACAGAGGGGTTTATGTTCTTATGAAAAGAAGGAACAGTTCAAATCAGTTTTTAAGTGTGTATATGTATGTATTGCTTAGGATTGAGACAGCATTTCAGTAATGATTTTGAACTGCGCGTAAGAATATGTGAAGCAGATGGAATGATGGTAGTCAGTATGAAATACATCAGTTGGAATGTTTTTGAAGTCAGATGGCCATATTCCAGTGTCATACAGAAAACCACATATTTTTTCATTGAGCATATTCATTGCAATGTGAGTTGTAGACTTCAGTATTGGTGTTTTGGGTTCAAATCCCTGGGCATTCTGTTAAAAAGTCATTGCCAGCTGTGCTGCCATAATGCTTCTGTGTTCAGTGTGGATACGTTCATTTCTTGTGGGCAGCACACCTGCAAATGACTCTTTCAGTTCTCTGGTCTTTTATTGAAATTGGTCATAACATCTGGTGCTGTTCGAAGGAGTTGAGGGCTATCCTCAATTTTCAGGTGTTGATTTTACTGTAGCTAAGCATAATTTGTTCATTGTTTTGTGGATGGCAAAATATTTTTTTTTGTGGTTACGGCAAGGTGGGAAGCTACGATGTGAATACTTAGGTGATTTTTTTTCCTAATGAACATTTCAGAAATACTGAATGATTTACAATATGTATTGAATCATTTAGTGACTTTTAGTCAAGAAGATGGCAAAACTGTAACCTTTGGTATCAGTTAACGGAGAATTCAAGCTGTTAATATTGCACAATGTGTGTCTTTGGTGGGCGTGCGTGCTGGGTGTTTTTTTTTTCTGCCAGCCACTGACATGGCTTAGAGGATCTTTTAACATGTATATTTGATATTCTGAATGTGTATACACACAAAGGCACTTGTAGGTCTGATCACATGGTGATTTAGGAGATGTGAGAACTCTCTCGACCCATTACCCACCAGATGGATGTGTCTGGGTGGATGGAAGTCAGGATGTAGGACCCCCCACACCTATTAAATGTTTAACTGCCAGTTGTCTGGCCATGTTTTGTCTTGATATTTCATTGGTCATCTTGTCTGGCCCTGTTTTGTCTTGATGTTTCATTGGTCATCTTGTCTGGCCATGTTTTGTCTCGACATTTCATTGGTCATCTTGCCTGGTCTTGTTTTGTCTTGACATTTCATTGGTCATCTTGTCTGGTCGTGTTTTGTCTTGACATTTCATTGGTCATCTTGTCTGGCCGTGTTTTGTCTTGACATTTCATTGATCATCTTGTCTTGTCCTGACACCTCATTGGCTGTCTTTGTCACGATTGGTTTACACTGTAGACAACTGATTGCATCAGGTAAAGAAACTGAGACAAAGGCAAAATTCCCGTTTGACTCCCGCACCCTTTCCACCAACGGCAAAAACTTAACCATTGGACTCACTCACCCTATTCACCAGTTTCCTGCAGGAAGCTGGTGGATAGTGTCAGGGAGTCAAATGGTTAAGTTTTCAATTTGCTAACATGGCTGACAATGCAGGGTGCTGGTGGACAAGGTGTGGGAGCCATCGATTAAACCTCCAAAGTACCACAAGTACTACTTACGCTAATTGGATTGATTAAACTGAATTAAGTAACGTGGACAGTCAGCAAGCAAAGCCAGAACAAGATTGAAGCAGCTGACATGTGGTTTCTAAGAAGAATGTTGAGAGTTCCATGGACAGCAAAGAAAACAAATGAGACAGTCTTGATGGAGGCAGACACAAGTAGGTCATTCATAAGGACGATTGGGAAAAGACAGGTAATATTTATAGGCCATTTTATGAGGAAGGGGGATTTGGAGCACCTGGTCACAACGGGAAGCTGGAGGGAAAGAGAGCACCAGGTAGACCCAGGGAGAAAATGCTGGATGGACTTGCAGAGTGGCTGAAGACGAAGAGGGTGGAGGATATGCTTGGGGCAACGAGAGATAGAGACAGATCGCCAACGCCATGCGGCAGGGCACCTGATGATGAAATTAAGTAAATTAATAAAATTTTCTAACCATATGACATTGTGAAGGGATGTCATTCATGACAGTGTTTCTTGTACATTTATTTATGTACAGAAACTTGCTTCCCAGAAAGTAAATAAATACCGCACATACTCTTGGTATTATAAGGTAGTAGCTACTTCTGAAAAAAATGTGTAGTATAGTATAGTTACCTAACTGCAGAGTAGCAAGTTCCTTATACCAGATCCCTTCTCAGCTTGTTGAACTAAGTGCAGGTTGGCACAGGAACACTCTGGTCAACCTGAACAAGTTAGCAGAGTGGGATTGTAGACCATGTCTATAGCTCTGTGGCAGAACACTTTGGTCTGCAGGAAGTTAGCAGAGGGGGATTGTAGACCGTGTCTGTAGCTCTGTGGCAGAACACTGGTCAGCAAGAAGTTAGCAGAGGGGGATTGTAGACCTTGTCTAGCTCTGTGGCAGAACACTGGTCAGCAAGTAGGTAGCACAGGAGGATTGTAGAGAGTGTAGTTATTTTTAGTGATGCCCACTCACACCCCAGTTTAGACTCTTCAGTAGTTCTTTTAAATGATGCCCACACACAATTCAACTTAGACACTTCAGTAGTTATTTTAAATGATGCCCACACAAAATCCAACTTAGACCCTTCAGTAGTTATTTTAAATGATGCCCACACACAATTCAACTTAGACCCTTCAGTAATTATTTTAAATGATGCCCACACACAATCCAATTTAGACTCTTCAGTAGTTATTTTAAGTGATGCCCACACACAATCCAACTTAGACACTTCAGTAGTTCTTTTAAATGATGCCCACACACAATCCAACTTAGACCCTTCAGTATTTATTTTAAGTGATGCCCACACACAATCCAATTTAGACTCTTCAGTAGTTATTTTAAATGATGCCCACACACAATCCAACTTAGACCCTTCAGTAGTAATTTTAAGTGATGCCCAAAAGTGATGCCCACACACAATCCAACTTAGACACTTCAGTAGTTATTTTAAGTGATGTCCACACAATTGCTGAGCATTCCCTAGACCCAGTAATTTACAGAACATGCCTTTGACCCAGATGTCTTAGAACAAAGGAAGGGATGCCATATTCGACTTTCTGAACACAGAAACCTTGTTTCTGTTTGTGTTGTTCACGCAGCTAAAAGAACTTGCATAGGCCTGGATTGGTGTCTAGAAAAATAACTGTTTTGTCTACAGAAATGAACAAAGGATAAGGAATGGGTCTGCTGATGTTAGCAGAACACATAAAGGAACCTACTCACACAGCAGGCCAAAAGGTGATGTGTGTGTCTGTGGCTTAGTTTTTCAATGCTACTGCCCCAGCAATCATTGCCACCTGTGACATGTTCTGGAATTTCCCTTAACTCTCCAGAGCCTGATCATAAGGGATGACACAGTTATCTCCCTTCTGAATCTGTGTGAGGTTTCCTTTAATGTGGTAACTTCTCCAAAACTGGAAGACGATGAATGACAGTATATTTCTATGAGCTGAAAACGGAAAAGTAATACAAAGACACAGCTCACTGAACATGGAAATAGGAATTGCCCATCCTACAGCAATAAACCAAATTATTATCATCATGAACTAATACTAATAGGCATGTCTTGTTCTGACACATCATTGGTTGTTTTGCCCTGATAAGTCATTGGGGTCTTGTCTTGTCTAACATGTGTCTTGTCTTGTCACCTTGTTGGTTGTTTTGTCCTGATAATCATTGCTGGTTTGTCTTGTCTGACACATTGTTGGTGTCTTGTCTTGTTCTGACACTTCATTGGCGGTCTTGTCTTGTCCTGACAGTTCAGTGGTGGTCTTGTCTTGTCCTGACAGTTCAGTGGTGGTCTTGTCTTGTCCTGACACTTCATTGCTTATCTTGACACTTCATTGGCGGTCTTGTGTTGTCCTGACACTTCATTGGTGGTCTTGTCTTGTCCTGACAGTTCATTGGTGGTCTTGTCTTATCCTGACACTTTGTTGGTGGTCTTGTCTTGTCTGACACTTCATTGGGTTGTTTTGTCTTGTCCTGACACTTCATTGGTGGTCTTGTCTTGTCCTGACACTTCATTGGTGGTCTTGTCTTGTCCTGACAGTTCATTGGTGGTCTTGTCTTGTCCTGACACTTCATTGGCTGTCTTGTCTTGTCCTGACACTTCATTGATTGGTACTTTATTGGTTGTCCTGGTACTTCATTGGTCGTCTTGTTTTGTCCTGACACTTCATTGGCTGTCTTGTCATGTCCTGACACTTCATTACTTATCTTGACACTTCATTGGTGGTCTTAGTCTTCTGACACTAGTTTGGTGGTCTTGTCTTGTTCTGACACTTCTTTGGTTGTCTTGTCTTGTCCTGACTGTTCATTGGTTGTTTGCTTTTTGCTCTGATACCCCATTGGTTGTCTTGTTTTCTTGACAATCCATTTGGTTGGTGGCTTATTTTTTGTTTTTCAAAAGTTTTTGTTGTTTGTATTTGTCCTGTCACTTTTAAGATCCAAACAAGTGTGACTGCCCGCGCCCAAGCAAACAGGAACCAGAAGAACAAGAAAACCAATATAAGCATGTATCCAACAAAACAAAACAAAACAAAACAAGCGCAAATTTTTGGCCAACTAGCCTTTGTCAAGCGCGAACACACGGTCACAAACAGATCACAGACCCCAAACAATGGATAATAAAAACGGGACTAAAAACTGATTTCTTACCCACAAGCTGATTTCTTACCCACTGGACGAGGCGGCAGGGAAGTTTTTAGTCCCGTTTTTATTATCCATTGTTTGGTGTCTGTGATCTGTTTGTGACCGTGCGTTCGCGCTTGACAAAGGCTAATTGGCCGAAAATTTGCGCTTGTTTTGTTTTGTTTTGTTGGATACCGCTTATATTGGTTTCTTGTTCTTCTGGTTCCTGTCACTTTTAGTTTTAAAACTGATTTGAAAAGTTTGTTTTCTGTTGCACACGTTCCCATTTGGTGTAGTTGAAATAATGTGGCTGTGAAAATGCACACTTGACTGACGCAAGAGACCAGTCTTTCATGCCATTCTCTGCAAACCTTGCTCTTACACACACGTATGATCTGTGGGGTCATTTTGTCTTTTGTTGGTGTTACAGACTTTCTGGATCGTTCTTTTGATGCATTGTTTAAAATGCCTCCTGGAATTATTTTTTGTTCTGCAAAAAGGGAATGATTGAGAGCTTTTGTACCTTGCATGTGTGTGTGTGTGTGTGTGTGTGTGTGTGTGTGTGTGTGTGTGTGTGTGATGTGGAATAAAACATTTTGACATGTAAATAGCAGAAGAAGTTATCTGTGTTTTAAGAAATTACCTGTGTTTTGATTTTATGCCTCAAATTTTCCAATGTTTCTAATTATTTACGCATATTATTTTTGCTTTTGGAGAAATATATGTCCTTATGAGAATGTACGGTGTGCAAATTATTGCAGCTATAATGTGCTATGGATTATGATATCTAATTTGCAACGGCAGTTTTTCCTTTCTTTGTTAATGTGGTGATGATGATGTTGGATGTCACTGCATAGTGGCAAGGAGTGACAACACTGTATACATGTTTATCATCGTCATCATGTCAATTCTTTGTGGTGTGTGTGTGTGTGTGTGTGTGTGTGTGTGTGTGTGTGTTTTCTTGTATTCTATTGCATTTCTATCTTTTTCTTATATGCTGTTATGACAGCAGACACAATCATGTAATGTTATTCAGTATTACTGTGAGACTTGTGGTGGAGTCCCAAAGTATGATGGAAGAGGATCATGTCAGTAAGGAAGTGACAGATTTGTGAACAGCATTCAGCAACCATGAGCCTTTCAGATGCTCTGAAGTGGAAATGGATCTTCTGATGGGTCAGGGAGGATGAAATGCCCATTGTGTGTCGATGGATCTTTACCATAACAGAATTATTCATCTGGTCTGATTAAGGGGCCCTACATTTTTAGCAGTTACCCATAATTTTTAATTCATTGTGCAGCAAGCTTTTAAGATGATATAAATTTTTGAAATGTGATATCTTAGCAATGAAGGCAGTCACTGAGTCTGTATGCTCACAGTTCTTTTTTGTCTAATTTTATTGTGTCTGTATTTTATTAAGTTGTTCATTTACTTGTGTGTTTGTAGTTTAATTAAATTCACTTGTTGCCTAATGTACACTACAGCGCATGATAAATTTTGGTTCTGAATGTCATTGTTTTTGCAGTTTCTTTTCATGCTATTTGCAGTGATCTCTTGCTTGCCCTTCCAATCTGGTTGTGATTGCTAATCATGAATAGGACCATGAGAAATTGTGGACACTCACCCTCGTCCAAGATGCCCTTTTGCTGGGGTGGCTGGATTTGTGATGTCCTGTTACCATTATATAGTTTGTTCATGTATGCTTTTCGCGTCTTAAGGTGTCGGAGGTTAAAGATCCCATAACTATCAGGTCAAAGAGAAAGGAGAAAGAGACCTCAATTTTTGTTTTGGTCAGCATTATAAGGGCGGTGTCCATCTCCTCCTCATTGCTGCTTTACTTTCTCCAACCTTGAAGAAGGAAATTTACTTGTTCACAGGTGGATGGATTGGAGGCTGTATGTGTTGAGTTTTTTGTATACCTGACTTGGACCTGTGCGATCGGAATGGAGGGCAGTGAGAGCTGTGTCTTTGCCAGCCAGTGTCAGCATGTGTTCTTTATGCCATTCATCCGGCTGTCATGAATACACCCTAGATTTTGTATTCATTTTTGTTTTCTGAATCAGCCACACATTTTGATGAAAACAGGACAAAATATGAATAATTTTGTCAATCAATTATGATACTGTGTATAAAAACGGGACAAAATTTGAATGATTCTGTCTGTCAGTTATGATGTCGTGTATGAAAACGGGACAAAATTCGAATGATTCTATATCTGTCAGTTATGATATTGTGTATGAAAACAGGACAAAATCTGAATAATTCTGTATGTCAATTATGATATTGTGTATGAAAACAGGACAAAATCTGAATGATTCTGTCTCTGTCAATTATAATATTGTGTATGAGAACAGGACAATAGATGAATAATTCTGCATTTGTCACTTATCTCCCCCACCCTTCCCAGCGTCTTGATAGTTTAGAATTTAAAAGAAAAGCTGGAAGAATACGGACAAAAGAAAGAAATATGAGTGAAATGATGATAGGGGCGTATTTTATCAGAACTACTTTGCAATCTCCACAGTCCACTCCTATGGATATATGGTCAGTAATCAAATAAAGGATAGATTTATCATCGAGATATTATTCATTATTATGTAATAAATCATTTTTGTATAGCACTATTACCGGAACTGAGACTTACCATGTATTACAGACTTTTTTAAAGTGGAGAGCAGAGAACTCAAGCTGTTAGGCAAGCTGACCACATTCCATTATGTTGTGGCACAGTTTGCGTCTTTGAAGTTTGATGGGTGCGTACGCTGGGTGTTTTCATATTTGTGTAACCAGTCACTGACATAATTAAAACTAGTTACCAGATCTTTAGTGTGATATTTGATTTTTGTAGCTGATATAGGCCTACTGGGTTCTTACACCAGCTCTTGGTTTCCGTTTTGTGTATGTTGCAAGAGTGATTGACAATCAACTTGTGGAAGTACACCATGCACCCCTTCCTCATCGCCATACCCCTGGTTGGTGTAATTGCATTCAGTGCACAATTCAGCTGAAATGACAGGTTGTAAAGTCCGTGAAATTTAAGCAAAATGCATAAAAACAATCTGCAGGTCTCCCCCCCCACCGCTCCTCAGTACTTTAACCCTTTGACTCCCGCACTCTATCCACCAGCATCCTGCATTGTCAACCATGCTAGCAAAAAGTAGAAACTTAACATTTTGAATCACTCAGCCTGTCTACCAGCTTCCTGCAGGATGTTGATGGATAGGGTGAGGGAGTTAAAGGGTTCAGTTTTTGCTGTTGGTGAATAGAGTGTGGGAGTCAAAGGGTTAATTAAAGAAAGAAGGAAGCGTAATCATTCAGTTCTATTTCAATTGTATCCATTCTCATGTATGTACACATGTGTGCATGTCATGCGCACACACACACACACACACACACACACACACACACACACACACACACACACACACACACACAGGCCCCTATTTGTCCTTCCATGCAAACTGTTTCATGTGTTAGTTATTTATGTTCATTTATATATTCATTTTTAGAGGCCTGTTCCTTTATTTGTATTTGTATTCATTTCTTTTAGTCACAATAGAGTTACCATGTGAAACTCAGGCTGCTCTCCCATTTAGTATCTTTTTTCCTTTACCAAAACTTCAGGAAGGCAAGAAGGCTAATTGGCTTTCAAGAGGAGGGACCTGGGAGATGAATTTCTCTCTCCAGTGGCCTGGGAAATGAATCTCCCTTTCCAATATTTTTGTATCAGGGCAGCCGGATGAATGCCTTGCTGTTCATGATTTTCAACTGTCATGGGATCTTTAGCATGTGCAGGCCAGAAGGCACACAGATCCAACTCGTTTTTTCATCCCCTTCCAAAGGACTTAGACATTCAGTTCAATTTTCCGGTCAAGCTGAGGAGTTCAGTTGAGGCCTCTGTGAGAAATGAACCCTGGAACGTGGCGTTTAGTTATTGGCAGGTGGAGTGTCTGAAGCGTTCTGCCACACTTCTCCTTTATGTCTGTCCAAGTAACTGTTTGTACCAATCAGTTATTCATCTATCAGTTTATTGAATGTTGCTGTACAATTTCGGGAACATTACTTCAGTTTTCTGGTGTGGGATACACACAAGTCTGATGTTCAGCAGACAGTTTAATAACGTCAAGTTCACATAACTTCACAACTGACTGCCCTGAGGCAGTTGAAACATTTTTTTTTCTTTTTGTAGCACTGTGTGTACTATAAGTAGGTGGTTTGTGTGGGTGTGTGTGCTTGAATGCACATTATGTATTTTATCAAAATGCGTTTCATGTATGCTGATGCTGTGTTTGCTTGTTTTATTGAAATTGTAGGCCTATTTTATCTGTAGATATTGGTGTTGATTTTTAACTACAGATTTTAATTATGTTCAGTCGTATTGGGCTGTAAGGATTGTGCCGTAAAAACTGTCATCGTCATCATTATCACTGTGAATTACTATTACTATTATGATATTTTGTTGTATCATTTTCCCAGAAAGCTTTTCCATCTCTCTGCTATAATTATGTAAATGTTATGCAAATTGATTGACAGTGACAGCAGTGTGTAGTTGCGACTTGGAATCATGTAATTGTGACGTCAAATCATGACGAAGTATCAGTGACAAGGCAGCTCACTTGTAAATACGGCTGAAGGGACATGCTAGGCCCATGTGGAAGTGTCAAGAAGGCATTGATCATCATTTTAGAATGTGTAATGAATGGTGGGGAAGGTGTGTTAAAGACATTATTGTGATAACAAGTTGTGAGTTTCTTGTTAATAACGCATGTACATGTGCATTTTGTCCTTGAAAGTCATTTCCATTATAGCTGCTTTGGTTTTCACATTTGTAACCCAACATACGGTTTTGTGGCACAAGTTCGTATTACTTGTGTTTTGATGGATTTAGACATGCCTTTTTTATTTTATTTTTAAAATTTTATTTTTTTTTTATTAATGTTTGGCTGGCTTTCACTTTAGTTCTTTTCTCATATGAAAAGAAAACTATTTGTTAATGGTTTGTAAAGATCTGTTTTATAAAGTAGATACCTATGACCAGAGTTTCACCCCATCACCTTATCCACCAGCAGCAAACATTAACCACTCCACTCCCTCACTTTATCCACCAGCAGCAAAACATAACCACTCCACTCCTCACCATATCCACCAGCTTCCCGCAGAAAGTGAGGGAGTAAAAGATTGATGTTTTTGTTCTGCTGTCATGGTGTACAGTGGTAGTGCAGGAAGCTGGTAGACAGGGTGAGAGAGTCAAAGGGTTCATCTTCATTTCTTAGGGTAATACCTGAGCTATTATACCAGTCGATATCCTCTGCTGATTCCACCCAGTTCCGTAGTCATTTATTGACAGATTAATTGATGCCATTCTGACAACCTTTTGTGTTATGTACATAATAAGATACACACTTGCCATAATATCTTGTGACATAACTGGAGCTTGAAAATAGATTCAGATTCTGCCAACCAGCCAAACTGTGTGCATATTTTGATTGGTTTTTCATCTGCGTGGGAACTTGGCCATTCACTTGTATGCTGGGTCACATTTGTGTGTTTGTTTGAGGAGTCTTGTCAGATCAGTTCCTAAGTACAAAGTACATTAGTTGATTCATTGTTGTTGTTGTTCAATTCCATTTTGTTTTGGACAGTGTTTCTGAATGTTTCTGTTTTGAACATTAATGTTTCTCTTTGGTTTTCGGTTAGTTAATGAGAATAATACTTCGGAGTTTTCTTTGGGTTTGTCGTTTGTATAATCTTAAGTTTTGTTCTTTAAATCAAAATACTTTTGGCTTTTTGCATTTTGAAAAAAATAGTTTTTATTTTCTAACCTCTGTTTCATTTTAAGCGAAAACAAAGTCATTGTTGAATCACACAACAATAAAGATGTCACGCTCATACAGTGATAAAACATGTAGTATGATTGGTGGTGTCCTGTTTCTTTGCTTGTGACACCTGTAGACCATGTGTTTCAGGTCTGGATGTGAGTGTTATGTTGATAATCATATTAGGTCTGCATATGAGTGCTATAATGATAAGAAAAACAAAAAAACCAACCTCCCACTTGCTGGATAAGTGTGGTAATAGTTCTGATCTCCCAGGTCAATTTACGCACAAATCTTTGTTATACATCCCTTTGACTCCCTCACCCTATCCACCAGCATCCTGTATTGATGGCGATGACAGCAAAGCAAAAACTTAACCTTTTCCCTCCCTCACCCTGTCCACCAGCTTCCTGCTTTGCAAGTGGTAGATAAGGTGCTGGAGTAAAAGGGATATACAAAACTCAGAACATCAAATATGCATGTTAAAGATCCTACAAGTCATGTTAGTGTCTGGTAGCTCATGGAATCATGAAAATGCCCATCATTCAAGCCCACCGAACATAGCGTATGCAGACTGTGCAGCAATATACTGCCTGCACAGTGTGGGCAAAGCAGTGTACATGCACACATCTAATAAAAATCAGAGCGTTAAAAATTTCAGAAAAAAATTTCTAACAAATAATTTTGTGGAAACGTTCACATATAAAGAAACTAGTTTCCTTCCATGTAAAAAAAGGAGTGTTTATTGTGGAAACATTCACATATTAATTAAATGAGGGAAATGAAAATGGAAATATTTTGCCATTCATTATAAAGGTAAAAAATCAACAAGTCAGTTTCTCTCACACAAAAGCCAGGTACAAAATGTAGCAAACCACTAATTGCAAAGTACACATTACACATTACATCAAAGGTATCAAACCACATCAGCACCAACACCATAACAACTAACTGATTTGTTCTGGACACGTGGAAAAATCAGGGAAATAATTGTCTGGATTTACAATACTGCAGCATATAATAGTACTGATGCAGAGATTCCATTTGGACTGAATCTGTTTATTTTCATACTGATTCAAATTCCATTTGGATTGAATTTTTTTTATTTTCGTACTGATTCAAATTCCATTTGGACTGAATTTTTTAAATTTTCGTACTGATTCAGAGATTCCATTTGGACTGATTTTTTAAAATTTTCATACTGATTCAGATTCCACTGAATTCTTTTATTTTCACACTGATTCAGATTCCATTTGGACTGATTTCTTTTATTTTAATACTGATGCAGAGATTCCATTTGGACTGAATCTGTTTATTTTCGCACTGATTGAGATTCCATTTGGAATGAATTCTTTTACTTTCAGACATGAAGGAATTAGGGTTGATCTCCTCAAGGATAATAATTACAATATTTTATATATAGCGCAAAAAAGGATAAGCACTTTGCACAAAACCCTATGCACTGGCAAAGTCTTGGAATGTGGAAGAGGGGAGAGGGACCTATGAAACAGTAAGCCGACTCCACCAGAATGATGAAAATAATATTAAAATGAGCAGTGAACGTGCCAGGTTTTAATGTTGCAGGCTGGGATTGAACTTGAGATATCAGATCATGAGTCTACAGCACTATCAACAAAACTATCCAGCCATCGACAAAACTATCCAGCCATCGCAGCAAGGACAAGCCACAAGACTCGTCCAGTAGTGCCTATGCTACTATGTTTGAATGATAAAGTGTTTTGAAATTTGAAAATAACCAAGATTTAACGAATGCATCATTGAGATTGTTCAAATTTTCTGACCAACACCATAGGTATCTGCATCTCTCAGGCCTGACAGTAAGTGTAAAGTACAGCCCTGGCACACAGTCTTAATCCAAGATGGAAATCCAAAGCATAAGGATTATTTCCATCCTCCTCCTTCTCCTCCTCCTCATCATCACAGCAATGTGAAAAACTATCCAAGGTTCTGTGGCCGTTAATGTGTTGTAAGAAATAGGACAGACAAAAACTACAAAGAAAAACCAATCTTGTCTCACTACAGCATCCCCCACCCTCTCTTTTTTTTCCCCTCCCTCTGTAGGCATGCATTTCTGTTTATCTATGAAAGTGGAATTTTCTTCAGACAGGATCTGGGTTATACTGTTTCATCCTGAAGATCTGTAGTAGACAAAGTAGGCCTACATGCTACAGACAGGATCTGGTTTATACTGTTTCATCCTGAAGATCTGTAGTACACAAAGTGCAATCTACAGACAGGATCTGGGTTATACTGTTTCATCCTGAAGATCTGTAGTACACAAAGTGCATGCTACAGACAGGATCTGGGTTATACTGTTTCATCCTGAAGATCTGTAGCACACAAAGTGCATGCTACAGACAGGATCTGGGTTATACTGTTTCATCCTGAAGATCTGTAGCACACAAAGTGCATGCTACAGACAGGACCTGGATTATACTGTTTCATCCTGAAGATCTGTAGTACACAAAGTGCATGCTACAGACAGGACCTGGGTTATACTGTTTCATCCTGAAGATCTGTGGTAGACAAAGTAGGCCTACATGCTACAGACAGGGTCTGGGTTACAGTTTCATCCTGAAGATCTGTAGTACACAAAGTGCATGCTACATACAGGACCACTGATCCTAAAGATGTGTTACATACACAAAGTACATGCTGTAGACAGGACCAGGGTTTACTGTCTCATCCTAAAGACAAGCACATTGACCACCACTCAGTCCAGTGGAAGTGAGAAATGCTTGTCCACCTGACAATCTAATGCACGACCTCCCTCTTCAACAGGCACTGTAAGCACTGGGCCACCAATCAAGTTACCTGTAAAACTGTTACCTGCCATCAGCACAAACAACAGTGTGAGAAATCATCTGCCATTTATTACACCATTGCCAGCGAATTGTGTGAAAATGTGTTATCAAACTGTGTTATCTGCCATTGGTATAAACAACAGTATGAGAAATCATCTGCCATTTATTATGCCAATGCCAATAAATCGTGTGGAAATGTGTGTTATCAGACTGTGTTACCTGCCATTGGCACAAACAACAGTGTGAGAAATCACCTGCCATTCATTACGCCATAGACAATGAACTGCTCAGAATAATGTTCATCACTATCATGCTGAATGGAAGTGTGGCCATTTGGATTTACTACCTTAGATTCAAGAAGTTTTCTGGACTGAAAAAGCATTTTCTAGACCTTGAGTGGTAATGTGAGTGTTTGTTGTTCTTTTAGATGAGACACTAACCCCACGTCTTTTGGGTCATATGCATTTCATGCGTGTGTAGGAATCTATGGCAACAAATACTTTCACTCTGACAAAATTCTGTCCAAAAATCCACTTTCACTGGTTAACAAATACATGCAAACAGAAAAAAAAAGTGAGGTGGCAGTGCTGGTGCTTTTCTCACAGAGAAGAGCCCAAGTGTCACACAGAAAATGTGTAGCAGAAACAGACACAGTACAATACAAAACGACACAGTACACTACAGTACAGTCACTGCCTTGTCCCACAGGCAACACACAACCAACATACCATCACCATTGTATTCACTGCATATCCACAACCACTCAGGCCACACCAGCAAGAAATGATTCAACATTTTAGTCTTTCTCATTAAACCCTTTGATTCCCGCACACTGTCCACCAGCATCCTGCATTGCTAGCGAAGCAAAAACTTAACCCTTTGACTCCCTCACCCTATCCACCAGCTTCCTGAGGGAATCAAAGGGTTAATTTTTTTGCAGTTGGTAGAAAGGGTGCGGGAGTCAAAGGTTAAGAAATGATCCAACATTCAATCTTTCTCATTTATGTGTCAAAAAAAGAGATTAAAATAATAAAACAAGAACACTTTATACAGTATGCCCTCCTTCACAACAGACGGCCACTGGCCAACTCATCCTATCAGTCTCCTGTTTCATACAAAAGTAGTAACAGAAAATCCACATTTTACACCTTTCAAGGCCACTGTGACCTTGACAATGCGTCAGCTGAAAAAAAATATATAATGTGCTCCGAGGAAGTGGTTGACAGTCACAACAATGAAACGGGATTTACGTATTTTCAGAAGTTCCTGAGAAATTGCTGTTCACATATCTTCCTTACAAAGTGCCAAATTACGATTTTTTTTCTTTCAGTTTGACCGTGTACATATCTTCCTTACAAAGTGCCAAATTACGATTTTTTTTTCTTTCAGTTTGACCGTGTACATATCTTCCTTACAAAGTGCCAAATTACGATTTTTTTTCTTTCAGTTTGACCGTGTACATATCTTCCTTACAAAGTGCCAAATTACGATTTTTTTCCTTTCAGTTTGACCGTGTACATATCTTCCTTACAAAGTGCCAAATTACGATTTTTTTTTCTTTCAGTTTGACCGTGTACATATCTTCCTTACAAAGTGCCAAATTATTACACATTTTTGTTCAGTTTGACCGTGACCTTGATGATTTATTTTCCAAACATATGCTGAGGCAAGTCCTTAACAGTCAAAATCTTTGACTTCAATGGAGTAAAGATGCACCCATCCAGAAATGAGAACCCCTCCCCCTCTTTTTCTTTTTTAAAGGGAGATTATAAAAAATTACAAAAATGGCATAGATACAATATAACATACACACACACACACACACACACACACACACAGAGCATGCTCTCTTCCTTCTAGAATAGTGACTGTGACATCACATGAGATACAGCACGTGGTGGATCAGGTCGGCAGTTTGGAAAGCAGCATTCGTTTATCACAAGTATATCACAGACACAATTTGTTACAAAAATAAAAAAAGCACAACTTTTTTTTCATAAATTTGTATAGACCTAAATAAACCTTCACAATCAGAAATCACAGGTGCTGGTATTGATAGCTAAGCCTTCAGCATCTTTCTGCAGGTACTGATTGCTGAACCTCCCAGCATCTTTCTGCAGGTACTGACAGCTGAACCTCCCAGCATCTTTCTGCAGGTACTGACAGCTGAACCTCCCAGCATCTTTCTGCAGGTACTGATTGCTGAACCTCCCAGCATCTTTCTGCAGGTACTGACAGCTGAACCTCCCAGCATCTTTCTGCAGGTACTGACAGCTGAACCTCCCAGCATCTTTCTGCAGGTACTGACAGCTGAACCTCCCAGCATCTTTCTGCAGGTACTGATTGCTGAACCTCCCAGCATCTTTCTGCAGGTACTGACAGCTGAACCTCCCAGCATCTTTCTGCAAGTACTGATTGCTGAACCTCCCAGCATCTTTCTTAATTTCAATTATACAGGCGACTGTTGTTAGAAATTGAATTCAACTGGCTCAGTAGCAAGGCTCTACGATGTACAATTGTTCAACAAAACGAATGATAATGATAATTATCAGGTGCTACAATATCCATTGGTTATGTTGGTCAAAGTACAACAAAAATAGTTACAATGATAACAATAAATATCAAGCGCTATAATGTCTGTCAGTTATGTCGGCCAAGTTACTGCAAGTTGCTCCAACAGGCACAAGAACAACTTGTATGCCTTTTGCAAAATAAAAACTAGCTGGTCAATGAATGCAATATACTGTACCAACATTTAAAATATAGCAAGGTACATGATCAAATTGTAAACATAATGTGAATTTCTGATAAAACAGGACAAAAGTTTAACTGAATTTCACTTTCTGCGTCTTGAATTTTTTATTTACTTTAGTAGTGAAAATGTGTTGTAGCATGAACTTGATGAAGAGTGGCAATCACAAAGAGCCAGTGCGTGCGTGCGTGTGTGTGAGTGTGTGTGTGTGCGCATGCAATGAAAACTTTTATTTTGTCAGTTTTTCAAAATTGTTAAGAATCATGCTGTACGGGGAAGTCACAAATGACCAAACAACTGTGTGTGGTCTCACTGACTTACTAGTAACAAAGGGCATATATCTTGTTGACTTACTAGTAACAAAGGGCATATATCACGTTGACTTACTAGTAACAAAGGGCATATATCACAAGTTTTTTTTATTGACTCCGTCATTATGGACCTTTGAAGCCAAACCTGAGTCAGCTGTTCACTGCTGTGTTGATGGTTAATGATGGCATTTCTGGCACATGTGTGAATCCTGTGTTGAAGATGCTGATGCCTCACATGTATCTACAGGTTGTGGTGTTTGATATAGGTTATTCTGCTTTGACCGCAGCAAGCTATTTGTAGGCCTACTTTGTTTAAAAACAAATATGAAAAGCAAGTCTGAGAAAAACAACTTTACAACAACAAAACAAACAAAAAACGTGTTTACACTAGAAATCTGGCTGCCAGTAATCTTCACAATTTAACATCAATGCAAAACAAAACAAAACAAAACAAAATAACAAAACAAAAAAAAAACAAACAAACAAAAAAACTGAAGGATATGCCTGTGTTTACAATTTATAATGAGAAATTCTATGACCAAGAAGTGGGACAGACAGAGCACTTCACCACAAGGACTTATGGGATTCCCTGATATTCAGCAGCGCAATAAAGAGATTCTACACTCCTGTCTTTCATAATGTAGTTAACAAGAAACATCTGACAGTGCTGGACAGGACCCAGAGCAACACTGCCTCACCAATGGCCAAGCTATCATCTCCCAGCTCCTGACGTCATGGGACTGCCATTTCGCAAGCAAACTCTTGATGTCACAAGACTGCCATTTCGCAGCAAACTGACGCACAAGACTGCCATTTCGCAAGCAACTTGACGCACAAGACTGCCATTTCGCAAGCAAACTCTTGATGCACAGGACTGCTATTTCGCAAGCAAACTCTTGACGCACAAGATGCCATTTCACAAGCAAACTTGACGCACAAGACTGCATTTCGCAAGCAAACTCTTGATGCCACAAGGGACTGCTATTTCCAAGCAAACTCTTGACACCACAGGACTGCCATTTCGCAAGCAAACTCTTGAGCCACAGGACTGCCATTTCGCAAGCAAACTCTTGACTGCACAAGACTGCCATTTCGCAAGCAAACTCTTGATGCACAAGACTGCCATTTCGCAAGCAAACTCTTGACACCACAGGACTGCCATTTCGCAAGCAAACTCTTGATGCCACAGGACTGCCATTTCGCAAGCAAACATGACGCCACAGGATTGCCAAACAGGGACTGTCCATGCGCTGCACAATCCTTCAGACCAATTCATCAGTCACCTTGTTCACAAGCTGAATGGCAAGTGGGGAGATGACAAACCTGGGACATAGCCACACAACAAACACAAGCCAGGTGCAACCCAACCAAGAGAGATGAAGAGCCCTCCTCTGCCTTACCCTGGCCATTCATCTCCTTAACGGACAACCTGCCCAGCTGCTAACTCTATTCTCCTTACTGTAGTCTACACACTTAGCAGCTTGTAACATCATCTTAGCTCCTAATACCATTTCACCAATATGTCAAGGGATGTTTATTCAATCACAAAAACAATCAAACACAATGCTCCAGACACAACTGTTTTTGCTTTTCAGGTAGGTCTGACATGCCCACAGTCAGGTTGGATTCCCTGAAGCCATCACCCCAGCTGCTGGTCAAAGTTATCTCTTCCCATATAAAACATAACGCACAACCGAAGCCACTATGGTCATCACTAGGAGGCAATATTGTCAGAATATATTTTCTAATATATGATTTCTGATCATTGTTCTACAGGCAAGAAAACAGGATTAAACCCCACACCACCACCACCACCACCATAACAACAACAACAACAACAGCAACAACCAAGCAACCAGGAACTTTAGGATGTACACCAGTCATGAAGGATTTTCATGTAAACTATGCAGGATGTCATTCTGTCTCCACAGCCAGTACAGGGATCTCTTGCTAAAGAAAATCTGGACAACACAATGTTGAAAATGTTCAGGGTTTGTGTTTGAATTTCTTCCCCCCAACTATACTGTACCGGTCAAAACCTAATTTAAATATGATACACCAAAACCTGACCACATAAGACACTGCTTATTTCTTACCTGTCACATTTAACGAAACTATTTTCAAAGCTCAGCGCTGAGTGTTAGTTATTATTTCAAAATATACGAGAATCTGATTATAAAGTATACTCTTCCACAACATTATTATATATAGACAACAACAATAACAACAACAACAACAACAATAAATGAAAATAATACTTGTAATAATAATAATGCTAATAATGAAGATGGTGATGATTTATGATAGTTGATAAAAGTAATATTTCGTTTTATGAAATAGAAACAGTTCCACGTCAAAAGCATGCTCGATGCACTTTACAGGAATAAAACATTACCGGTATTAGAGTTTCAATCAAACAAAAACAGACACTGACAAAACATGACATAAAGATAAGTATGTGAGTATTAAGAACCATAGTATGCAGAACAGCAAAATAGTTATAAAATGAATACAAGTTTTCACAGACACACAAACAAACTGCATGTGCAGATACACACACACATGTATACAAGGTATTGTGCAAAGGTATACTTTTCCTGTTAGGAATGTGACCCTTGGCCCAAGTTGTAATCCTCTTTCTGTCACACATACACACACACACTCAAACACACACACACACACACACAACACACACACACACACACACACACACACACACACACACACACACACACACACACACACTCAAACATACACACACAGGATGCAGAAAAATATACATCACATATGAATTACATGCTTTCCACAGTCTTGTCTCGGCAAGCAGGTTACAAGTGTCATGGTTATCCAGATAGCATTAATGAAACTCCAGAGAGTGGAAGGAAGAAAGGGGAGAAAACTGTACAGTTATGTAAATGATGAAACAGAAAACTGTACAGTTATGTAAATGATGAAACAGAAAACTGTACAGTTATGTAAATGATGAAACAGAAAACTGTACAGTTATGTAAATGATGAAACAGAAAACTATACAGTTATGTAAATGATGAAACAAACCTCCACAAATACCAACATTTTCTGTCAACTACTGTCTCTTGCAAAAACAGCTGCATGACAACAAACATTCAACAAAAGGCTGGAAAAGAGTAACATGCATCTGTACAGCTTACATCACTGGTAGGGGTGTGTATACACACTGTCTTGCTCAAGAATGATCACAAAAGGCAACCATAGCCATGGCGCTGTCTCACTCTGCAAGATGATCACAAAAGGCAACCACAGCCATGGCGCTGTCTTACTCATGCAAGAATGATCACACAAAGGCAACCATAGCCACATGGCACTGTCTCACTCTTGCAAGAATGACCACAAAAGGTAACCATAGCCACAGCACTGTCTCACTCTTGCAAGAACTATCACAAAAGGCAACTATAGCCACAGCACTGTCTCACTCTTGCAAGAATGACCACAAAAGACAACCATAGCCACAGCATTGTCTCACTCTTGTAAGAACGATCACAAAAGGCAACCATAGCCATGGCCCTGTCTCACTCTTGCAAGAATGATCACAAAAGGCAACCATAGCCACAGCACTGTCTCACTCTTGCAAGAATGACCACAAAAGGCAACCATAGCCACAGCACTGTCTCACTCTTGCAAGAATGACCACAAAAGGCAACCATAGCCACAGCACTGTCTCACTCTTGCAAGAATGACCACAAAAGGCAACCATAGCCACAGCACTGTCTCACTCTTGCAAGAATGACCACAAAAGGCAACCATAGCCACAGCACTGTCTCACTCTTGCAAGAATGACACAAAAGGCAACCATAGCCACAGCACTGTCTCACTCTTGCAAGAATGACCACAAAAGGCAACCATAGCCACAGCACTGTCTCACTCTTGCAAGAATGACCACAAAAGGCAACCATAGCCACAGCACTGTCTCACTCTTGCAAGA
>CM060312.1:4241739-4359239 GCA_030674185.1 Monoplex corrugatus | reverse complement strand
AGAAGCCACCAGACACTGACATGACTTACAGAATCTTTGTTGTTATTGTTGTTTAAAGCCCGGCTGACTGTGTAGAGCCATATCAGGGCTATAACCGCTTCAAAACATACAAAACTTCAACAGGAAAAAAAAAAGAAAAAAAGAAAATTAAGTACATATATCAATGCATTCGTGCACATAATCTAAGGACATGCCCCCGGCATTGACCACTCCATCCAATTTATTGCACAGGGGAGATTTAAAAAACACACCTGAATACAAATTTAAGCATACTTAAGGGCACTGAAACATAAAAACAGGCAAAAATTACCTAAAACTGCTTCCACACATCTCACCTCCCTAAAGCCAAAAATGCACTTCATACATGTACCCAATTATCAATCCTAAGAAAACGTACATGACTTTATTGAACACATACAGGTGAGTGGACCATTAAGGCAGAAAATGATAGGTAAAAATGAAAGCAAAGCAACAAGGCAGAAACAAAAAGAGTGACAGAAAAGAGGAAATTTCTAGCACAGAATTTCCAGAAGGTGGGGATACTATTTATACTGAAAGAGCCCCTGGCATCCCCACGGGGGATACAGAATCTTTAACAAACATACCTGATACAAAAAGACATTTAGTACTAACAGGTCTGCAATAGTGCATATGTGCTGATGTAGAAGCTGGGGAAAAATCTGTACCCTTACCTACAGGTACTCCATGAAGTGTAATACTCAGACCCTACATAGTAATAAAAATAAACAATAATGGCATAAAAACATCAAAATAACATAACATCAGAATATCAGGATTAGTGAGAAAGAAAGGTAGGTATAGTTATGGAGAGTAAGAGAGAAAGAAAGGACTGTCAGTTACTCATTTATTGCAACTGTGTATCTGTGTATTGTGATTGAGTGTGCAACAGTGTGTTTGTTTCTGTTCTGTCTGTGTATGCTGGTTGTTTGTTTGCGTCACTGTGTGTGTTTAAAAAGTATTGTCTTGAACAACCTCAAATGGAATTTTAAAGCCAACTTATTTTCTTAACCTGTGACATTCAGCAGATTTTGCAGATTTCTGTGGCTTACTATGGATTACTGTGGCATGCTGGTGGTACCAGGTTTGGATTGCATGCTTTACTTAATGGGATGAAATACAGATTTCCATATTTTTTGTATGTTTTACGTGGTGTATGTGACAGTGTGTGTCATGACTGACTGCTTAGACATTATACAGACCATCATCACACAGCATTACTTCATCATGTTCTCAAATTTTCCTACTCACCAATGACTTGCTTTTCAGACACAACAGAAAAATCATTAAAAACCTTATTAAATACACACACACACACACACATACTCACACACATTTCAAATTGAGTTTGCAGTTCAGATGCAATCTGCTTATAAAATAAGTGTGCATGCTCTCACTCGTCATGTTATAATAATAATAATAATTACAATATTTATATAGCGCAAAATCTTGATAAAATCAAATCTAGCACTGCCTTTGTCTGCAAAGTTGACAACTATGACTAGGTCATGGAGGCAGCGACTGCAAAGGGATTTTCTCCCTTTCTGATAATCATCAACTCTTGGAATAGTTTTTTCCTGACAAAGTTGTCATAGCGCCATCTGTTGTCTTTTTTAACCGACAAGATCAACACTGGAGAAACGTCCCAACCCTCTATGATCCAATGTGCCATAATCAGCTCATGACCCACCAGCCCGTGCACGACACTTGAAGTGTTAGCACCTGGACAAGACCTTGAAGACGTTGACGGAATCAAGTCAAGATACTAAAGCAAACTTTTGGTGCAATCCTGTCACATTCAAACGCAGAACTTAATAATTAATACACTCACAGTGTAAACTATGTAGGCTAATAATTTAGAATGTACGTTTGTTTGTATGGATCAATCACAGGACATGTGTTGAAAAGAAAAAAAAAGTACAAACAAGTTTAAGTTAACTAACAAGTCACAGGACGACAAACAAGTGCAATCTTTTATTTTCAAGCTAAGGTTTACGAAGCTAACGAAAAAGACATAGCCACTTACCGTGATGCACTGACTTGCTATGCAATAGGCCTAATGACAAAGTTGCTCAATCATTTCTGCTATCAATAGGCCTAACGGCAATGTTGCTCAATCATTTCTTGGCAAGAGACTGGTAGTCTCAGCCAGCCAGCCAGAAGAAGCTCCTCTCATCTGTGTTTGCGAAATCCACAAGTAAACAGAAACAAGGGAAGCTACTCTGACAGTGTTTCCCGTGTACTTGCTACACAATTCTAGTTTCAGTTTGTGAAGACGGTGTCTCCGCATGTAGAATATATTTCACATGGACCTGAATCGAAGCAACTGCCAGCGTTCACACAGATAGACACAGAAACGCAGGAAATCGAAAGAGAACGCGAATTTCATTCACAAAACAAGACAGGCGCAAATTTTCTGCCAACTGCCTGGCCTTTGTTTGTGAAGTTTATCAAACGTAATAAGAAAGACCACTTCTCCCGTTCGTCATTATGGTCAGACCACGTCTGGTGATGAATGTGGCCGTTTTTATTGTTGTTGTTGTTTGTTTGTTTGTTTTCAGTTCCTGCCGGCTGCCATGGAGGTATAAGTGGGCCGTGTTTCCCGTCGCTCAGTTTGATAGAGGCGACACCGCCGTTCTGCCGTCTGATCCTCTTGAGGCACAGGCATGTTGGTAAAGGCATCGTGTAGACTTGCGGTTTTGCGGTTCATGTGAGCGTTGAGCCAGTTGGGCCGATGCAGAACCATATCAGGACCACTTTATGCTGGTCACTGTGTGTCCTTGGCGTAATACTTTGACTCCTGCACCTTGCCCATCAGCATCCTGCATTGCAACCATTCTAGCAAAGCAAAAACTTAACTTGCGAAGAAACTCAGAGTCAGTGACATCAGACTCAAAGAGACAGCCTATAAGGCAATGGTGCGGCCTGTTCTCGAATATATATAAGTACTGTGTGGGGCCCGTATAAAGAAGGACAGATCACAAAAATTGAGGCCGTGCAACGAAGATCAGCACGTATTGTTTTAAATCGCTACAAAAGAACCGCCAGCGTCACCATGTTACACACCTCGGATGGACATCCGTACAAAGCCGACGTAAGATCGCAAGGCTCACCATGATGTACAAAATCATTAACAACATGGTCCAGGTGGATTCTAGCAAACTACACAAATCCCAAGAACCAAAGCTGAGAGCACCAAAGGACAGGGACAGAAGAGCACACTCAAGGCAGCTTGCTAGACTTCAGTGTTCACGGGACTACAGAA
Organism: Monoplex corrugatus; assembly: GCA_030674185.1. Taxonomy (NCBI): domain Eukaryota; kingdom Metazoa; phylum Mollusca; class Gastropoda; order Littorinimorpha; family Ranellidae; genus Monoplex; species Monoplex corrugatus. The sequence goes on along the minus strand of CM060312.1, from coordinate 4,355,956 downwards.
TTTATTCGTTCCTCCCGCAAACCATCCCTGTGTGGAACGATTCATTGGCTGAAGCAGTGGTTTGAGCCCCGTTCCTGGCGTGTTCACGTCGGGAGCTCGTATACTCCACTAGTAGTAGTTTGTTTGTTTGTTTGTTTTTTGCGTACCCCCCTTGTAAAAGTATCAGAATAATCAACGTGATGATTGTGGACACTCAACGACAAGATCAAGATTAACCCTTTGACTCCCTCACTCTATCCACCAGCTTCCTTCAGGGTGAGGGAGTCAAAGGATTAATTTTTTTGCAGTTGATGGATGGGGTGCGGGAGTCAAAGGGTTAAGAAGTAATCTTGTTATGCTTCACTTTTTTGTTGCTGTTGTTGTTGCTGTAGCTGATGCTGTTGTTGATCTTACTTGGGTCATCATTTTGCTAACATATCTATATCTACCGTCTCATTTCCTGGTTTATCCCACAGTGGGTGGGGATCCATTGGAGGACTTCTTTTCTGGTTCTTCAGACCTGCTGGAAGACCTTGGTCAGGTGGGAAACTTTTTGGAGAACAGTGAGGGCATCTGACACTGGTGACAGGAAGACCAACTGATAGATATGTGTCATCTTTGACATCCTTTTTTGAAGTTTATCTTTTAAATTATAAACCACGCAGGCCGCTTGCATGTGTGCCTCTGTGCGTGGTAGCTGGTACAGTATTTGCATGTACAACGCAGGCAGTTGTAGCTGTTTAGTCCCTGGGAAGTTGATCAAGATGCAGCTCCTGGGTTGGTCACAGCAATAATGGCTGACCCATTAGTGTATACAGGTATACATATATGTATCCATGCCTCCTGTGGATAATACTCTTCTGTCTTGGCAACATAAGAACCCGGCTGTTTAATCTTGTACTTCAGCTGAATTGACTTAGGAAACATAATTATGGACTTCAAAATCTAGCTAGTCTGGTGTCCACAGTTCTAGCTGTGGCAAAAATGATGATAAAAATGTCTCTTTGGGCAGGCTTATCTCAATAGCCTTTTATTCTTTGGACAAAGCTGCTCTGTTTCGGGTGATATTTGGTTAAAGTGTCCAACGTCTGCTTCATCTGGGATGATCTGTCAAACATCTGAACTACACAGCCAGTAGGAAGCACAACCGCAGCTTGGTAGTGTGGTGATGATCCCCAACCAAGCGAGTTTCCAGTGGTGGCTAGCAGATGGCTTTCTGATAATGGAGGTTAGCCGCAGAACAAGCCAGGTGGTCTGGCCGAATAAGCAGTCCCAGACCAACTGGTAGTAGTTTCTGTCAGGATAATAATAACGATGTTTATAAGGCGCCAAATATTGAAGTCAAGAATCAAACCAAGGCACACACTCTCATCACTCACCAAAACAATCACCAACAATGACGAAACCAAGGAGGGGGGGGGGGGGGGGGAGAGACAGGAGGGCAGTAAAGTGCGTGACCCGTGACTCAAGCTCTCATCCTGCCTCTGTCACACACACCACACACACACACACACACACACACACACACACACACACACACACACACACACACACACACACACACACACACACACACACAAGATGTGGAGCTGGGGTATACGTACCAAAAACGTTTTGGCGAATGACCATTGGCCCAAGTTGTCATATTCAGTGTCACACACCACACACACACACATACAACACACACACACACACACACACACACACACAACACACACACACACACACACACACACAACACACAACACACACACACACACAACCACACACACACACACACACACACACACACGTACGCACGCACGCACGCACTGTTACAATATATTCTCTCTCTCTGTGTCTTTTTCCTTTTTTTTCCAAGATGGATGGGATGGAGTGGAACTTGGCAGGGCTACGTCTGAAGAATACACTATATGTCCTATGACAGAGACATCAGTTTGACAAAGGTCGCCAAAGGCCTTGTGTATTCATGGCTTAGATCTTATGGCCATGAGCCAAGGGTGTGATAACCCCTACAGAAGACTTAACAAGGATAAGTCAGAGATACCAGGCTTACAGGCACAAGGCCTGTAGACACCTTCTAACAAACCATGAACAGATGCACAAAACTCGAACAAAAAACAATAAAACTTCTCTGGTTGATCAGGAGAAGATGACTGAATGAATTTATGTGGAATGTATATGGACCTGACAGTTTGTGAATAGCTCTTGAACAATTACATTCCTGGTTCTAATGGGCAGACACAGTATCCTCCTGGTCACGGCACCGTGCGATAGTAAAATGGGTAAAACGTCGAACGTCCAAACGGAAGGTGTGAGTTTGATCCTGCATGGGTTTCTGCCGCCTGCTGGGTAAGGTAAAGGGTGCATCTATAGACTGATAAAATACCAGTACAAAATATAGACAAGGTAAAACATAGTCTAGATAGGGCCTAGGACCTGGCCAGCACATTGGTTTATGTGCAGGCTTAAGGATTGTGCCATGATCGCCATACGCATAGCACCTGTGACGTTAATGCACGTGGAATTTGTTCCGAGCGCGGAGACGTCATCTTGACAAACTGAAACTGAAACTGAAAGTGTTTAGAGCTTTGTGTTTGACTTTTCTCTTCATTCACTGGCTATGTGGTCATACCAAATTTGATGATGAATGTAGTTGTTTTTGTTTTGTTTTTTCTAGTTCCTGCTGGCTGCCATGGAGCTTGGTGGTCAAAGGAGCTGTAGTCAGCCATGTCTGCTGTCAGTCCACGTGTAGAGGTGACATGTTACAGTATAGGTATAGCTGTCAGTCCACGTGTAGAGGTGACATGTTAGAGTATAGGTATAGCTGTCAGTCCACATGTAGAGGTGACATGTTACAGTATAGGTATAGCTGTCAGACCCTCTTTACTGCAAGGGCAGGTTGGTGAAGGTGTAAGTCTCAAAGTGCAGTTCATGTGGGTGTTCAGCTGGTTGTAGCAGGTGTGGAGTCTCATCAGGACTACTTGCTACTCTCTGGATCAAACAGAATTATCAGTATCCAATGTTCTCCTTATGGGGAGTTGTAGCAAGAGGAGGCAGTTTGAGCTGTCTTGAGTTCAGTCCCAGTCCACAACATTAAACACTGGTCTGTTGGCTTCCAATCTTAATGCTGCCATCATTCTGCTGGTGTCAGCTTGGTGTTTCAGAGGTCTTCCCCCTACCCTTCTTCTACTGGCCGGTGTATGTGGTTTTGCACAGGCTCAAGGAGTCTGTCTTGATAATTGCTTGCAGGTTTGGGTGGAATGCATGTCCGAATGTGGCAAATCTCTCTTGTACAAACCGCACACAATACAGTTATTTTTAAGTGTTGCAGGCAGAGACTGAACTGTCAGTCTGACACAAGGAATCACACTGATCCTCGGTGCCTGGTGCAGGCCTTCATGTGGCGTACATGTTCTTCCACAGACACTTCAAGGGAAGATTCCTGTGGCACCCTGGTTTTGCTTCTGTCAGTTTTTTCTCTTCTGTTAAATATCAACTGTTCTGTGCTGTTCCAGCTGGACTGTGCCCTGCGTACACTGCTATCGCCAGCGTACTTTGTTGTAGGCGGACTCACCCCAGTGTCCAACGAAAAAACGATTTTTCAAAATCTGAATCAAAGTGATCGCCAGTGTTCAAGCAAGTCGAGACTAAGAAACATGTGAAAACAGAATCAGAACGAGTACTTAACCCTTTGACTCCCGCACCCTGTCCACCAGCAACCTGCATTGTCAACCATGATAACACAGCAAAAAACTGCAGGAAGCTGGTGGATAGGGTGAGGAAGTCAAAAGGTTAAGTTTTTCAGTTGGTTGATAGGGTGTAGGCGTCAAAGGGTTAATCATCAGAACAAGACAGGTGCATATTATCTGCTGACTGACCTTTGTCAAGCATACACAAAAGGCAAGAAAACAAATTCACAGCATTATCATTATAAATCTTTTAGCACTTTTCTTCTAATTCAGTTGAACTCGACGCACATTACACATAATCAGATTTTTAGTGGAGCATGGAGAACTCAAGCTGTTTGGCGAAGTGATCACAGTCCACTATGTTGTTGTACAGTCTGTATCTTTGGTGGGCGTGATGTTGGGTGTTTTACTGTTTCCATGACTTCCAGGATCTGTGCATATTTGATATTCTGCATGGTTTTCAGCACCAGCAGGTGTTGGAAGTTCGAAAAAATGTCCACCTTTTACCCAGCTGGTGGAGGTGTCCGGGCGGATTGAACTCGCACCTCGCAATCTTTTGACCACTGATTTTGTCCGGACAAAAACAAGAATAGATCAGCAATCTTACCTGATACTTCATTCGGTTATTTCATTTTATGAATGTGACATGTTGCAGTAGACTGTTATTCTGCTCCACTGTGTCTTATAGAATGGAAGAGTTCCCTTATCCTGGGCTTTGTCAAACATCTCAGTAAGAAGTGGAAAACGATCTGTCATAAACTGCAAGGAATTTTTAGTTTTCCAGTGTATACAGCACGATTTCAGAGAGAGACGGAGAGAGAGAGAGAGAGAGAGAGAGAGAGAGAGAGAGAGAGAGAGAGAGAGAGAGAGAGAGAGAGAGAGAGAGAGAGAGAGAGAGAGAGAGAGAACTCAGAACTCAGAAAATGTTTATTGTACATCGGCCTTAGGCCACAATACATGCATGGGAAAGGGGAGGGGAGGAGATCAGGTTTCTTATACATTCATACAAGTTATACTATCAAACTGCAGTGAACTCTGTCACATTGTCCCCTTCTATCGTTTACCGTCACATAAGCTGGGATACATTCATCTTTGCATTTACAGTGGTCCTTTCATTTGTATTCTAGTCCATATTCCTTAACTGGCCAGCTAAGAATATTTGTCATTAACCGCATCTATATCATTCATCCAACTGTCAATTTTACAATAACTGGCTATCAGACAAACAAACCATTCAATTAGTGCACAGATCTGACGTTTCTAGTACCCTTCAGTGATCATACAGTTGATCAATATATTCAACCGCAGCTACTTGACATAAACACTCAATCCATCAATCGATCAACCAACCAACCAATCAATCAATCAGTCAACCAATCAATTAACCAATCAATCAACTGATTTACCAGTTGATCAATCAAATAATCCGCCATTCAGCCCGTGAATCAACTGACAAATCAGCTTTCAATTGACTGGGTCAGATGCATCATCCAACTGTACAATCGATATCACTTCAGTAACAATCACTTCACGTAATCACTCCCTCACTCAATCAATCAATCGATCAATCATTTAACCAGTTAATCAGTCATCCAGTGACTTAATCGACCAGATAACCTAGAATTTAACTGAGTTCAATATATCAATTTGCAATCGTTACTTCAAATCAATCTTCATACGTTCCATAATTCAATCACTGATCGATCAATAGCTAAAACCATCAATCTATAAATCGATCAGTCGGTGAGCCACCCATCGCCATCAATTAACAAATTATATAATCATTCCGTTGTCAGCTAATCATGCGTTCAGTTTATCAATTTATTCACCAGTGAATCTAAACCAATCAATGGAATTAATGTACAATGAAGTGAACCAAGAAATATATGACATAAGAGCAATTCGACCCCAAAACAGTCGGTTAATTGGCAAAAACAGACATTCATAATGCCAATCAATTAATCAGACTAATCGCAGATCAGTCACTCATTTACCAAAACAATTGACATTGAGACAATACCAAATGATCATTCAACGCATATTTAGCACTTCGTGCATCTTTTAGTTCAGAGATAACTCAATCTTCGGCGGTCAGCAATGGTTCAGGCCATAGACTGAATTGAAGGTTATGTATAAACGCACATACACACAAAAAACACATCTATATACACGCACACATACATAATCACTCATACATATATACACACATAGATATATACATATGTATCCACACATATACATAATGTAGATACTATCACCTATGTATGCACACAAGTACACCGACGTCAATGTGAATACACAGGCACATATACACACTCTATATGAGCACCCCTTTCATATTCAAAGAAACATTTTTTTTTTTTTTTACAATTGAAATTAAGTATTGTCTGAAATTCTAGTGCTAGTATCTACATAACTATTTACTTTTCTTCTCCTTTTAACAATTTTTTTCTCCTATTCATGGCGTGGAAAACGTATCTGGATACGCTGTGGCTTCGGTGGCTATTTGTTGACTGGAGCAGTATGCACATAGGCATGCTGACTGAATCCTTTAAAAATTTCGCCCTGAGATCAGCGTAAGTGGAACATCTAAATAATAAGTGTTCTTCGTTTTCAGATTCTGTCCTGCAAAATGGACACACCTTTTCTTGATCAGATTCACTGTATCTATTTATATTATTGTTTAGTGGTAAAACGTTCAACCTTATTTGTGAAAGGGCAACTCTGAAACAGTATATATCAGCAGAAAGGAGCTCAAGCTGGATCTGGGCAAGGAGGAACCAAAAAAGTGAACTTCATAAGGATTAAATTCCCTACAGATGATGTGTGCCCCGTTAGCACATTGGTAAAACCGCGTACCGCAGTTTTGAAGCGCAGAATCGCCCAGGTTCGATCCCCGGCGTGGGAAAAAAAAAAAAAAAAAAAAATAGACAACAGCAGAAGGGCATCCAGGAGTCATGACCTGGATGTGGCCCGGCCCCCCGAGAGTGTAAGGAATTCAGGGCCGAAACACTTGTCTAAAGGGGGTTACTTCTCTGAAGACCTTCTGTTGTCTAGCTCTCCCTAGAGTTTCTTTCTACCTGCACATGGTCAGTCCATTGACTTCCGGGAATAGTTCGGAGGACATTCGGGAAAGACCGAAGGACACTGGGAAAGACTAGATCTGCGGGCTTTGTGGGTTGGCTTCCCACCTTGCCTTTGATAACATGCCACGAGTTTTCCAAATGAAAGATGCTCCCAGGATTCACCGAAAGGGGGAGAGAATGATGAATCCATCGGCACTGACTCCATCACGACTGGAAACGCACAACGGACCATGATTAATGACCAGTTGGAATTTCCGTGTGCGTGTGGAAGGAGATTCACCACCAAACGCGGCATGAAGATCCACAGGACAAAAATGGGCTGTTTGAAGACACATACGAACCAGCAGCAGCGCACTGCGATAGCAGGTGAGACGTTGGATGACCAAGGCCAGGAATTAAACCATAGTGCCGAGGACATCCACGCTGACGGTTCTGATGTGGATTTTGCACAAGCTCTTAACGCCAAACGTGGAAAACTCAATTTGCCGCCTGCCGGTGCAAAAGAACAATGGGAGAAATTAGATGAGGAACTTGTCCTTAAGCTGAATGCGCTAATAGGGAACAGTACGCTGGAACACAAACTTGACACATATGGAGACATCATATACTCTATCTGCAGGGACACTTATGGAGTGAAGCAGCCAAAGACAAAAACGCCTCCCCAGAAATCCAGAAGACAGCAACAGATGGAGAGCATCCGGAGGGAGAAAAGGAAGCTTAAAAAGCGAATGAAAACTGCCTCAGAATTCGAGAAGCAAGGGCTCCTGGAACTCTGGAAAGATCTGAAGGCCAAACACAATGCTCTCAGCAAAGTGGAATCAGCAAGGCGAAGAAAGAGCAAAAAGAAGAAGACTCAAGATCGTTTCTTCAAAGATCCCTTTGACTTTGCAAGAAAGCTGTTTGAACAACCCAAATCAGGGACTCTCACAGTGGGCAAGGAAACCCTAGAGCAGCATCTCAGGGAAACATATTCCGATTCTCAGCGCGAGGCACCACTTGAAATCCAAAATCTGGTTTGGCCTGCAGCGCCAGAAGGAAAATTCAATAACAAACCACCAACACTGGATGAAGTGAAGAACGTAGTAAAGAAAGCCAGAGCCAAGTCAGCACCTGGACCAAACGGAATACCATACCTGCTCTACAAGAAATGCCCAAAAGTGCTCGAGTGGCTCCACAAGATGATTCGATCAGCATGGAGGAACCAGAAGATCAGCGACCAATGGATGAGAGCTGAAGGAGTGTACATTCCGAAGGAGCAGAACTCCAGCAGCATCAATCAGTTCAGGCCAATATCACTTCTGAACGTCGAGGGGAAAATCTTCTTCTCTGTTATGGCAGCAAGATTGACAAAATACCTGACTGAAAACAAGTATCTGGATATGTCAGTCCAAAAGGGAGGCATACCAGGAATGCCTGGATGCTTGGAACATGCCACGTTGATTTGGGATGCCATCCAAAAAGCAAGAACAGAGAAGAGAGACATTGACGTAGTTTGGCTTGATCTGGCGAATGCATATGGATCAGTTCCACACGATATGATCCAGCTGGCTCTTGAAATGTATCACATCCCAGAAAACATCCGAACAATGCTGAGGAAGTATTTCCAAGGGTTCTCAATGCGGTTCTCTACCAAAGAATACACCACGGACTGGATAGACCTAGAGGTGGGCATTGCAATGGGCTGTGCAATCTCTCCCATACTGTTCGTGTTGGCAATGGAAGTCATCTTGAAAGCTGCAATGAAGAGTTCAGGTCCAGTGAATCTGGGAGATGGATACCAGATGCCTCCTCTGAAAGCTTTCATGGATGACACAACAGTCTTGTCCACGGATGAGGAAGAGACACACCAAATCTTAAAGCAGCTGGATGAGCTGGTGGCCTCTTCAAGAATGAGGTTCAAACCTAAGAAATCCCGAAGTCTCTCACTGCGAAAAGGAAAAGTGGCAGATTCAGTCAAATTCATGGTAGCCAACCAAGCCATCCCCACTGTCACAGAAGAGCCAGTAAAAAGTCTCGGAAGATGATATGATGACTCCCTGAAAGACACACAAAGGGGATGTGAAACCAAGCAAACAGCAGAAGAAGGCCTGAAGAAAATAGATAACTGCGGACTGCCAGGCAAATACAAAGTCTGGTGCCTACAGTTCATGCTGATACCAAAGCTGCTGTGGCCACTGCTAATCTATGACATTTGCACCAGCACAGTCGAAGCAATGGAAGCCAAAGTCAACAAATACACAAGAAAATGGCTCGGTGTCCCACCTGGTCTCACTGATGTTGCATTCTACTGTCGTCAAGCAATGCTGAAGCTACCTCTGAAATCCATAGTGGAGGAATACAAAGTTGGAAAAGCAAGACTGTTGAGCATGCTGGAGGAATCGGAGGACAATATCGTGAGAGCAGTTCATCCAAAGCTGAGAACTGGCAGAAAGTGGAAAGTCCAAGAGGCTGTAAACAATGCCAAGAGAAACCTCAGCATCAAAGAAATAATTGGACACACGCAAACCAACAGACAGGGACTGGGAGCAACAAAAATGCAGTGGTGGTCCAAAGCCAAAGGGAAGGAAAAAAGAGACATGATCATACAGGAGTTGAAGGAAGAAGAAGATGTCAAAAGAGTGCAGAAGGCAGTCCAGCAAGGTCAACAGGGGCAATGGACAACATGGGACAGTGCACTCCAAAGAAGTCTCAGCTGGAACGATATGTGGCACATGGCTCCTCTAAGGATAAGCTTCCTCCTCAGATCTGTATATGACCTGCTCCCCTCGAATGCAAACTTAGTGAAATGGGGGAAAGCAGACGACCCAGCATGTCCGCTCTGTCAGAAGAAACAAACAGTGGAACATGTCCTAAGCTCTTGCAAAGTAGCGCTAGCCCAAGGAAGTATACATGGAGGCACAACCAAGTTCTGAAAGTGATCACAGATGTGGTTAGCGAAAAAACCATGACCCCAAACGCACCAATTGCTATGACAACGTTCTACAAAGCAGGAGGGAAACAGGTCTGGCCCGAAAGTGCTATGACAACCAGCACATTGCCAAAGGGTCTTCTGGATGGAGCAGTCGACTGGGAGTGTACAGCAGACCTCCCAGAGTGGAGAAATTACCCAGATGTCATCAACAAGACAGGCATGAGACCAGACATCGCTCTCCACTCTGACTCCTCGAAACAAGTGATTCTGATAGAACTCACTGTGCCATACGAAAGCAGAATGGAAGAAGCACATATCTACAAGACCGAAAAATACGCCGGTCTTGCCAGCACCCTGAAGAAAGCAGGTCTGCGGGTCAAAATCTTCGCCATAGAGGTCGGGGCAAGAGGGTTTGTGGGCACCTCCGCTTATGATCTCATGAAACAACTCGCCATTTCTGGGAAGAAGAGGACTAGAGCCCTTAAAGCGATGGCAGAGGCAGCAGAAAGGAGCTCAAGCTGGATCTGGGCAAGGAGGAACCAAAAAAGTGAACTTCATAAGGATTAAATTCCCTACAGATGATGTGTGCCCCGAGAGTGTAAGGAATTCAGGGCCGAAACACTTGTCTAAAGGGGGTTACTTCTCTGAAGACCTTCTGTTGTCTAGCTCTCCCTAGAGTTTCTTTCTACCCAATAGAGTCAAAGTACTTCTCTTTTTCAAAGATAGTCTTAAATGATCTGTAGCTTTCATACCTATCTCTGTCTCTGAGTGACCCAGACCATTCTTGAATATATAAGTCTACAAGTCTCTGTTTAAATACGCGCAAAAAGGCTTTTACATCACCAACACCTTGTTGCAGCCACACGATATTAAATCCCGTTTCATACAAAATTTCCCTTATTTTTGAAGCCCAGCATTCTTTCCCAGCCCTGTCAAGTTCCACTAACATTTGGTAAGCCTTATAAGGTAACCTATTTGGATTCATTTCCAGTAATTTAAACCAATATCTAAGACAGGTAGTTGAGGAGTTGACATAAAGAGGATATCTTCCCAAATCCCCATATACCATCTTGTTAGGTGTCCTGATTGGAACACCCAACAGTCTTTTGCACAATACCAAATGTACTTTCTCTATATGCTCGAGTCTGTTAAGTCCCATATCTCAGAAGAATACAACAAAATAGGTTGAATTTTTGCATCAAACAACTTGAAGAAAGTTTCTATAGTCATGTCTTTATATTTTTGAAAAGTCCTGTTTAATAGCAAAGTTGCTTTTTTACCTTTTGTCACCAAATGTTCTGTGCCGGCCTTGGTGCTAATCATTGTCGTGAAACTGAACCCCAGATAACAATATTTACTAACTACTTCCAATTTTGTCCCTTTGTAAAACCATTGTTCATGTCGTCCTAAGAAGCCCCCTCTTCTGAAAACCATAACCTTAGTTTTTTCAAGATTAACTTCCAGTTTCATGCTGGCACAGTATGTCTGCAAGACTCTTAACTGGTTTTGCAAACCATTTCGTGTTGTTGACAGAAGGGCTACATCATCTGCAAAAAGAAGAATGAATATTTCCATTAAACCTGGCATCAACTGGATGCCATGTCGCCCCTTTTCATCCATACAATTGGCTAATTGATTTATTAATACCGAAAATAAAGTAGGGCTTAAGACACATCCTTGTCTCACGCCTATGGGGTTATCGAATATTTTAGATAATTCCCGGTTTGCCCGAATACATGAGCATAATGATTCATACATTGCTTTTAGCGAAACCAAAAACTTCCCTTTTACTCCTTGATTTTGAATACACTTTAAGAGTTTGTCATGCTGAACCGAATCAAAGGCTTTCTTAAAGTCTACAAAAGCAACATATAGTTTTCTACCTTTCTTGCACATAGTTTTCTGAACCATAGCGTACAGACTGAAAATTTGATCCACTGTAGAATATTTTTTCCTAAAACCTGCCTGACTTTCTGATATTAAATTATTGTTTTCTAACCAAGCATACAATCTAGTATTCAGTATTGACGTGTAACATTTTGAAACAATGCTTAATAACGACACACCCCTGTAATTGTCCACTTTATCAGGATCTCCTTTCTTAAATATTGGTATGATAATAGCTTTTGACCAATCTTGAGGATAAATTCCTCGGTCGAATAAAGTGTTAAACAGCTTCAAAAGAAAATTATGGATATTTGTGTTACCATTTTTTAACATCTCGGCTGTAACACCGTCTATTCCACTGGCTTTACCTATCCTCAATTTTCTGATGGATTCTCTGACTTCTTCTATAGTTATCTTAGAATTTAATGGGTTGTTCTGTTGATTCATTTAAATCTACTTCGACAATGCAGCGCTCATCATTTGTTGATCTGTTATCTTGAAATACGTTTTTAAAATGACTGAACCATTCATCAATACTTATATTGTTAGTAAGTTTGTTTTTGGTACCATACCCTATATTTCTTAACTCAGTCCAAAACTGCGATGAATTTGAAATATTTCTGGCTAAGCATTCTGTTTTTAATTTCTTTAATATTTTTTTATACTTCTTCCGTGCTTCACAATACACAACTCTATCATCCTCATCTTTTGTTTTTCTGTAGTGTTTGAGAGTTTTTCTGCTTTCTGCTTTTGCTTTCTCAGAGAGAGAGAGAGAGAGAGAGAGAGAGAGGAGAGAGAGAGAGAGAGAGAGAGAGGAGAGAGAGAGGAGAGAGAGAGAGAGAGAGAGAGAGAGAGAGAGAGGTCTGCTTGTTTTCAGAGACAATATTCATAAGAAAAGTTTTAATATCTCAGCTATAGAGAGGAGAGAATTCTCAATGTACTAAAACATGTTAAATCAATTCTGTACATGTTTTCAATCCCCCCCCCAAATTTGAGGAGTTGTATATACAGCAGTAAAATGGCAGAAATAGCTGCTAGACAAAAACAACATTCTGTAGTTTGTCTCATTTCTTCTTTGCAGTATTATCCATTTATTTCCAGCCATTCTTCATATCTGTGGTGTGGAGAGAGATGGAGTATTGTTGTTTTATTACAAGTAGGGTGGCAGTTGATTTATGTGTTATGTGGTCTGTATTGACATAATATTATATCTAACTGGTATTAAAGTCATGGTATGGGTTGTGGGAATTGTTCTGTCCTTAGCCGTGAACTAAATATACGAAAAACAGAAACAAACACGGTACACCAGTAACAGGACTGTCATTATATAGTTATTTGATGATAATAATTACTGTATTTATACGGAGCCAAATCTTGACAATTCAAATCAAAGCGCACTCACGCACCAGGCATACGCTTACAATTGACAAAGACAAGACTACCTTACAATATTTTATATATACATATATATATGTATATATAAAGACCTACACAACCTGAGGGAAAGAAGTAGTTGTAGAATTCACTGTTGGGAGAAGAGGTGTGTTTTTAAATTGAATTTAAAAGCACAAAGGGCAGATGTAGGGCGAAGTGAGAGTGGAAGTCTATTTCAGGCTGACGGTCCCTAAAACAGTAAAAGAACAGTGGCCAACAGTCAATAGTATAAATCTAGGGACCTGAAGGGAAAGACTTTCTGAAGCTGAGCTATTTCAGCTGTAAAGTCTTCCCACATCAGTATGCTTTTACATGTGGAAACCTGAAGGTTCTGGTCGTCATGATGGTAGTGTATTGTATTACTATGGTTGTCATGATAGTAGTATATTATTGTTGAATTACTGTGGTTGTCATGATGATAGTATATTATTGTTGTATTACTATGGTTGTCATGATGGTATTTTGTATTACTGTGGTTGTCATGATGGTATGTATTGTATTACTGTGGTTGTCATGATGGTATGTATTGTATTGTATTACTGTGGTTGTCATGATGGTATGTATTGTATTACTATGGTTGTCATTATGGTATGTATTGTATTGTATTACTATGGTGTCATGATGGTACGTATTGTATTACTATGGTTGTCATTATGGTATGTATTGTATTACTGTGGTTGTCATGATGGTATGTATTGTATTACTGTGGTTGTCATGATGGTATGTATTGTATTGTATTACTATGGTTGTCATGATGGTTATGTATATTGTATTACTATGGTTGTCATGATGGTATGTATTGTATTACTATGGTTGTCATGATGGTATGTATTGTATTATATTACTATGGTTGTCATGATGGTATGTATTGTATTGTATTACTATGGTTGTCATGATGGTATGTATTGTATTGTATTACTATGGTTGTCATGATGGTATGTATTGTATTACTATGGTTGTCATGTATGTATTGTATTGTATTATTTGGTTGTCATGATGGTATGTATTGTATTACTATGGTTGTCATGATGTATGTATTGTATTGTATTACTATGGTTGTCAGATGGTATGTATTGTATTGTATTACTATGGTTGTCATGATGGTATATGTATTGTATTACTATGGTTGTCATGATGGTATGTATTGTATTACTATGGTTGTCATGATGGTATTATTGTATTGTATTACTATGGTTGTCATGATGGTATGTATTGTATTACTATGGTTGTCATGATGGTATATATTGTATTGTTATGGTTGTCATGATGGTAGTGTATTGTATTACTGTGGTTGTCATGATGGTATGTATTGTATTGTATTACTTGGTTGTCATGATGGTATGTATTGTATTACTATGGTTGTCATGATGGTATGTATTGTATTACTATGGTTGTCATGATGGTATGTATTGTATTACTATGGTTGTCATGATGGTAGTGTATTGTATTACTATGGTTGTCATGATGGTATGTATTGTATTACTATGTTCTCATGATGGTAGTGTATTGTATATACTGTGTTCTCATGATGGTATGTATCATTACTATGTTGTCATGATGGTATGTATTGTATTCCTATGGTTGTCATGATGGAAGTGTATTGTATTACTATGGTTCTCATGATGGTAGTGTATTGTATTACTATGGTTGTCATGATGGTAGTGTATTGTAATTACTATGGTTCTCATGATGGTAGTGTATTGTATTACTATGGTTCTCATGATGGTAGTGTATTGTATTACTATGGTTCTCATGATGGTAGTGTATTGTATTACTATGGTTGTCATGATGGTATGTATTGTATTACTAAGGTTGTCATGATGGTATGTATTGTATTACTATGGTTGTCATGGATGGTAGTGTATTGTATTACTATGGTTGTCATGATGGTATGTATTGTATTACTATGGTTGTCATGATGGTATGCATTGTATTACTATGGTTGTCATGATGGTAGTGTATTGTATTACTATGGTTTGTCAAGATGGTAGTGTATTGTATTACTATGGTTGTCATGATGGTATGTATTGCATTACTGTGGTATTACTGTGGTTGTCATGATGGTATGTATTGTATTGTATTACTGTGGTTGTCATGATGGTATGTATTGTATTGTATTACTATGGTTGTCATGATGGTATATATTGTATTGTATTACTGTGGTTGTCATGATGGTATGTATTGTATTTACTATGGTTGTCATGATGGTATGTATTGTATTACTATGGTTGTCATGATGGTATGTATTGTATTACTGTGGTTGTCATGATGGTATGTATTGTATTACTATGGTTGTCATGATGGTATGTATTGTATTAACTTGGTTGTCATGATGGTAATGTATTGTATTAACTGTGGTTGTCATGATGGTAATGTATTGTATTACTATGGTTGTCATGATGGTATGTATTGTATTACTATGGTTGTCATGATGGTATGTATTGTATGTATATGGTTGTCAGATGTATGTATTGTTGATATTACATGTGTTGTCATGATGGTATGTATTGTATTACTATGGTTGTCATGAGGTATGTATCATTGTTGTATTACTGATGTGTCATGATGGTATGTATCATGTATTGTATTATATGATTGTCATGATGGTAATGTATCATTGTATTGTATTATATGATTGTATGATGGTATGTATCATTGTATTACTTGATTGTCATGATGGTATGTATCATTGTATTATACTATGGTTGTCATGATGGTAAGTGTATATTGTATTGTATATTATATGTGTAGTCATGATTGTATGTATATGTATTTATGATGGTATGTATCATTGTATTATGATTGTAGAGGTAGTGTATCATTGTATATATGTTGTCATGATGGTAGTGTATCATGTGTATTATATGATGTCATGAGGAATGTATCATTGTTATATATGGTTCATGAGTTGATATCATTGTATTACTATGATTGTCATGAGGTAGTGTATCATTGTATTACTATGATTGTCATGAGTATGTATGATATTCTTGATTGATTGTCATGATGGTAGTGTATATTGTATTACTTGATTGTCATGATGGTATGTATCATTGTATTACTATGATTGTCATGATGGTAGTGTATCATTGTATTACTATGTTGTCATGATGGTATGTATCATTGTATTACTATGATTGTCATGAAGGTAATGTATCATTGTATTACTAGATTTCATGAGGTAGTGTATCATTGTATTACTATGATTGTCAATAGGTAGTGTATCATTGTATTACTATGATTGTCATGAAGGTATGTATCATTGTTGTATTACTATGATTGTCATGAATGGTAGTGTATCATTGTGTATTATATGATTGTCATGAAGGTAATGTATCATTGTATTACTATGATTGTCATGATGGTAGTGTATCATTGTATTACTATGATTGTCATGATGGTAGTGTATCATTGTATTACTATGATTGTCATGATGGTAGTGTATCATTGTTGTATTACTATGATTGTCATGATGGTAGTGTATCATTGTTGTATATATGATGTCATGATGGTAGTGTATCATTGTATGTACTATGATTGTCATGAAGGTAGTGTATCATGTGTATTATGATTGTCATGATGGTATGTATCATTGTTGTATATATGATTGTCATGATGGTAGTGTATCATTGTATTACTATGATATGTCATGAAGGTAGTGTATCATTGTTGTATTATGATTGTCATGATGGTAGTGTATCATTGTATTACTATGATTGTCATGAAGGTAGTGTATCATTGTATTATAGATTGTCATGAAGGTAGTGTATCATTGTTGTATTATGATTGTCATGATGGTAGTGTATCATGTTGTATTATATGATTGTCATGATGGTAGTGTATCATTGTTGTATTATGATTGTCATGATGGTAGTGTATCATTGTTGTATTATGATTGTCATGATGGTAGTGTATCATTGTATTACTATGATTGTCATGAGGTAGTGTATCATTGTTGTATTATGATTGTCATGATGGTAGTGTATCATTGTATTATATGATTGTCATGATGGTAGTGTATCATTGTTGTATTATGATTGTCATGATGGTAGTGTATCATTGTTTTATATGATTGTCATGATGGTAGTGTATCATTGTATATATGATTGTCATGATGGTAGTGTATCATGTTGTATTATGATTGTATGATGGTAGTGTATCATTGTTGTATTATGATTGTCATGATGGTAGTGTATCATTGTTGTATTATGATTGTCATGATGGTAGTGTATCATGTTGTATTATATTGTCATGATAGGTATGTATCATTGTATGTACATATGAATTGTCATGATGGTAGTGTATCATTGTTGTATTATGATTGTATGATGGTAGTGTATCATTGTTGTATTATGATTGTCATGATGGTAGTGTATCATTGTTGTATTATGATTGTCATGATGGTAGTGTATCATTGTTGTATTATGATTGTCATGATGGTAGTGTATCATTGTTGTATTATGAGTCATGATGGTAGTGTATCATTGTTGTATTATGATTGTGATGATGGTAGTGTATCATTGTTGTATTATGATTGTGCATGAAGGTAGTGTATCATTGTTGTATTATGATTGTGATGATGGTAGTGTATCATTGTATGTATATGATTGTGATGATGGTAGTGTATCATTGTTGTATTATGATTGTCATGATGGTAGTGTATCATTGTTGTATTATATTGAGTCATGATGGTAGTGTATCATTGTTGTATTATGATTGTGATGATGGTAGTGTATCATTGTTGTATTAATGATTGTCATGAGGTAGTGTATATCATTGTTGTATTATGATTGTCATGATGGTAGTGTATCATTGTTGTATTATGATTGTCATGAAGGTAGTGTATCATTGTATTACTATGATTGTCATGATGGTAGTGTATCATTGTATTACTATGATTGTGATGATGGTAGTGATCATTGTTGTATTATGATTGTCATGATGGTAGTGTATCATTGTTGTATTATGATTGTATGATGTAGTGTATCGTTGTATAGATCATATGGTAGTGTATCATTTTATATGATGATGATAGGTAGTGTATCATTGTTGTATTATGATTGTCATGAAGGTAGTGTATCATGTTGTATTATGATTGTCATGAAGGTAGTGTATCATTGTATATTATATGATTGTCATGAATGGTAGTGTATCATTGTTGTATTATGATTGTGATGATGGTAGTGTATCATTGTATTACTATGATTGTCATGATGGTAGTGTATCATTGTTGTATTATGATTGTGCATGATGGTAGTGTATCATTGTTGTATTATGATTGTGATGATGGTAGTGTATCATTGTTGTATTATGATTGTCATGATGGTAGTGTATCATTGTTGTATTATGATTGTGATGAAGGTAGTGTATCATTGTTGTATTATGATTGTCATGATGGTAGTGTATCATTGTTGTATTATGATTGTCATGATGGTAGTGTATCATTGTTGTATTATGATTGTCATGATGGTAGTGTATCATTGTTGTATTATGATTGTCGATGATGGTAGTGTATCATTGTTGTATTATGATTGTCATGAAGGTAGTGTATCATTGTTGTATTATGATTGTCATGATGGTAGTGTATCATTGTTGTATTATGATTGTATGATGGTAGTGTATCATTGTTGTATTATGATTGTCATGATGGTAGTGTATCATTGTTGTATTATGATTGTCATGATGGTAGTGTATCATTGTTGTATTATGATTGTCATGAGGTAGTGTATCATTGTTTAATGATTGTCATGAAGGTAGTGTATCATTTTTGTATATGATTGTCATGATGGTAGTGTATCATTGTATTATATGATTGTCATGATGGTAGTGTATCATTGTATTACTATGATTGCATGAAGGTAGTGTATCATTGTTGTATTATGATTGTCATGATGGTAGTGTATCATTGTATTACTATGATTGTCATGATGGTAGTGTCATTGCTGTATTACTATGATTGTCATGATGGCAGTGTTATTATATTGTATTATATTCTATGGATGTATTATGTCAACGATGGTCAGTAGTGTATTATATTGTATTACTATGGTTGTCATGATGGTAGTGTATTATATTGTATTACTATGATTGTCACGATGGCAGTGTATTATATTGTATTACTATGGTTGTCATGATGGTAGTGTATTATATTGTATTACTATGATTGTCACGATGGCAGTGTATTATATTGTATTACTATGGTTGTCATGATGGTAGTGTCATTGTTGTATTACTATGATTGTCACGATGGCAGTGTATTATATTGTATTACTGTGGTTGTCATGATGATAGTGTATTATTGTTGTATTCATTTATACATACAACTGTGCATCTTTTAGTTGCGCACACACACACACACACACACACACACACACACACACACACACACACACACACACCACTGACACACGATAACCTGGTATTCATTGTGGTTTTATTTTCATGACCAAAAAAGTACAATAAAAACATGAAGACATTTAGATTATACAATTTCTAATAAAATAAATGGGTTTACATTTAAAACGAAACCAGTAAACACACTCATTCTTTAAAGGGGCATGCATTCAATCTTTGGAACATTCTGGAAGCTTTAAATCAAAGAGGAACACTTGAAAACACCTTGTTACTCAAGGATAGCAGCATTAGGTCCTTGCGGACCTGTCTTACAGCTAGTCCTTGCTACTGTATACATACAAAATAAGCAAACAACAACAACAACAAATATAAAATGAAACAAACAAAACTGCCAAAGCCTTCCAGTAGTGCAAGAAAAATGCATGCAAAGTGAATTACAGGGATATCCCACGCCAATCCCCCCACAAATCCCATTCTCCCCCCCCTCCCCCCTACACACCACACACACACACACACAATAATACACATAGAGATGGAGATATTCAAAGCATGCATAACACAACTCCTTTTTTTTCTTCATACCTGTAGAACCACTTAAAAACAGTAGTTGTAATAAACATTAACTTTTGGCAGTGGAATGAAATTAGGTACAAAAGTCTGCTACTTTGTAAGCGTGATCTTTACATATGCACAAAGGGGAATATGACTTATTAATACAAAGTGTTTTCGTGTGACAGGAGGGGGGGGGGGGGGGGGGGGGGGGGGGGGTGAGTGCAGGGATACGCACACAGGAGTGTCTGTGACGAAGTTCTTATCTACCACCTCATCCACCAGAGCTGGTCCTTGATTGTGACCTAACAGTGAGTCAAAGGAACATGAACTGTTTTCAACATCAGTGTCACCAATGACACGCTAAAAGGGCCATGTTGGGCCCAAAATGTGTGAAGAAGACTAGACCACCAAGTCCTGAACCTTGTTCCTGGCACATTCTTGAGGTCACTTTCCCCAAAGCTTTTTTTTATCACATTTACCATTCACATTCTGAACTAGTAGTGAGATCAATAAGTAACAACATATTTAACCCTTTGACTCCCACACCCCACCACCACTGCAAAACTTAACCCTTTGATTCCTCACCCTTTCCACCACTCTGCAGGAAGCTGGTGAAAGGGTGAGGGATCAAAGGTTAAGTTTGCATTGCTAGCAGGTGCCATGGAGATCTGTGACAGGGTGCGGGAGTCAAAGGGTTAATCAATTACAATGAAGCCAATCTAAAGTTAACGGTCAGTCCTTCATTTACACATCAACTCTCTACATTTACAACTGGCAGATACGGACTAGAGTGACAGAGGCCTGCATGACAAGAGCAGACTACTGTTTTGAATAATGCTGAATTATAACAATGACTTAACAACATCTGAAGAGTGCATAATAAAATATGCTACATCACTATAATTACTGTCAAAATGCTAGATTACCATGATCATTTATAAAAATATGCTGAATAATGCTAAACTAGAACCTTGTAAGTGTGATTTAACCATGTCTGAAGGGCGCGTAACAAAATACACTAGAGTACTGTAATTATTGTGCTAGATTACAATACTGATATATGCCAGATTGCTATAATCATTATCAAAATATGCAAGATAACTATCATTATCATTAAACATGATGTTAGATTTTGTGAGCAATCTTTTTTTCCCCCCTTCAATACATAACTGGAAGAATCAAGTCAAAACTTCATCAAGTTAACACAGTAATTTGTAAGGACATCTCATTTTCTTTTTTTAATTTGTGAGGACAGGTATTTTCTTCAGCTCTTTTCCTTTAAACAGGATCCAGTCAAGTTGCGTACAACTGAAGAGAAGTTGCTGATGTGACCAGTCAGGTGACTGAAATCATGTCTGATTCATGCTTCCTATCACATGTTCAGAAAACAAACCAAACAATGTTATTCTGCGATGTGAGGTCAGGGATACAGACACATTTTGCGTAAGATATCAACTGAACAGACAACTCAACCCTTCGTATTGCAATGCCACATAGAGTGCAGGCTATCTCCAACATTTCACACACACACACACACACACACACACACACACACACACACACACACACATTGGTCACAACAAGCCAATAACCTCCCTTTTTTTTTAAACATCATTACTTTTTACGTCACAAATAGTCCCATTTTCACTGCATGACTATTATGACCTCAAAGTTAGTATGAATATCCTCTAAAAATTGGTGTACGTATCTCATTGAAGGCAAGGTTAAAAATTTACTCTAAAAGTTATTATTATTCCTACTGTTACTGTTATTATTAATATCATCATCATCATTATTGTCATCATTATTATTATTAGTTATTGTTACTGTAATCATCATCATTATTATTATGTCATTATTACTATTACTGTTAATGTTATTAGTATTATTATAATTATTAAAATCCAACCAAATGCTCAGAGACATAATATATATATCAGAACTAGACTCATCTCCAACAAAACACACACATCTTAACCCTTTGACTCCCGCACCCTGTCCACCAGCATCCTTCATTGACAACCGTGCTATCAAATCAAAAACTTAAACCTTTGACTCTCTCACCCTATCCAACAGCTTCCTGCAGGAAGGGAGTCAAAGGGTTAAGTTTTTGCAGTTGGTAGGTAAGATGCTGGAATCAAAGGGTTAACACTCTAAAATTTAAAAAAATGGCAACTCATTCCTCAATACAGTCTGTGATTTAAACAGACAGTTATGGCTCAATATGCATTTGCAACTGAAATCTGACACAGTTTCATTTTTACATCTTAGCTGAAACAATTTTTTTCTTCAACAGTCGACAGAAAAAAGACACACCCACCGCCACAAATGTCATGGAAGCTGACATCAGTCAATCTTTCACGTCCTGCCGTTGTATCTTTTATTACACAACGACGCTTGAAAAAATAGAAACTATACAAAAACGACAGAAAGAAAAAAAATGCCTCTCTGTACAATTCAGCATGCTGTGCTTCAGGATGCATGAGGTGAACGGACAACAGTTGACAAGCAAGTTTGCATAGCACAGAGAATAGGTTGAGTGGGGACCAGCACACTACACAACGATATATCACATAGATCATACACTCATGTCTCAACACAGAAAGCAGCAATGAATTGCTCCATGCATTTACAATCAAAGATCTGCACTGAGGAAAAAAAAGTCTATGATGAACAACTGAAAGCAGTTATTTGGGAGTTAAAAATACATCAAAGAGAGAGAGAGAGAGAGAGAGAGAGAGAGAGAGAGAGAGACAGAGACAGAGACAGACAAGACAGAGACAGCAGACAAGAGACAGCAGACAGAGAGACAGAAGAGAGAGAGAGAGAGAGAGAGAGAGACAGAGGGAGGGGAGTTCAGACTTCAAATGATTTCACCATAAAGGTAATAGTCCTCCCAAGGGAGATAACAAAACAACAAAACTGCACATTATGATAAACAGTAATTACATTGTAATTATTTCAAACGTTTTATGCAAATACATAGTAAATTTACGTTTTCACAAGAGAGAGAGAGAGAGAGAGAGAGAGAGAGAGAGAGAGAGAGAGAGAGAGAGAGAGAGAGAGACAGACAGACAGACAGACAGAGCATGTACTATTCAAAACCATCTGGCAGTCATATCAAGATATCCATGGGATCTAAACCAATTTTGTTTCACACCAGTAACAGGTGGGATCATCAATTCAAATCACACAACCCATCAATATCAGGTCTCCTGTCAGTGACTTCTACAGTAACACGCATCCCCTTCTATTTCAAGCCTTTATGAAAAAGTACTTACATGGGCGCAACTTTTTCCATTTGATAACGGAATCCGTTTTTTCAAAAGAGTCAGAAACGAAAAATCCATTTTTTGAAAAAGCTTCAGCGTCTGGAGGGCTATGTCCCCCAGACCCCCCCATACGGGGCATTGCTGGCCCCTGGACCTCTTTCAGTTTTTGACTTTTTCTAAATTGCACCCTTGTACTTATGATCTTGAGCAACATCTTTAGCCTCTTCACTCCCTCACCCTGTCCCTCCTGTGGTTTTTTTTTTCATTACTGTTATTGCTGCTTAAAGCCCAGCTGACTGCGCAGAGCCATATCAGAGCTATCACCATCTCAAAAAGTACACCATACCTCACAAAATTATATATATATAAAAAAAAAGGTAAATAAATATAAAAAAAAATCTAGAAAAGAAAAGTAAGTACACATATCAATCAATGCATTCACACACACAATCTAAGGCTACACTCCTAGCACTGACCACTACATCTAATTCATCACCCGGGGACCAAAAACAAAACAAAAACAAAACAAACCCTACCTGAATACAAATAAAAACATAATTGAAGACACTAAAATCTGTATAAAAAAAAAGACCTTAGTAACCTAAAAGTGCTTTTGCACATAACATTTCCCTACAGCCCAAAACGAATTTATGTACCCAATTGTCATCCTAAGAGAAAGTACAAAAGACTTTATCAAACACATACAGGCGAATGGAGCAGCAAGGCAGAAAATGACAGGAAGAAATGACAGAAAGCAAAAGGAACAAGGCAGAAACAAAGAAAGTGACAGAAAAGAGGTCATTTCTAGCACAGAATTTCCAGACGGTGGGGATACTACTTATACTGAAAGAGCCTCCAGCATCCCAACGAGGGGCTTTCTGTTTTAACCTATAGGCATCAGTCATCTTCCACAGTTCTTCCTGAAGCATACCCTGACTTAGGTGTCAACAATGATTAACATCATCATCATCATCACATCATCATCACTGTGAACTTTTTTTCATAACAGATTATGTTTTGTCTTTTTGTTTACATCCAACTTGTTCTGTAGCAAATTTCTGGTGTGTGCACAACACACACAGACACAGACACACACACATGTAAAAACAAACACGCATGGTAAGTCTAAAACAGAGGGACTTTTAGTTGTTCTCATAAACCACACATAAACATTTCCCAGAGATTTCATAAACACTTATACAACACACAGACATAAATGTGGAATAACTAACTTGTGGTGGTGACAGTGTTACCCTTCTAACCAAGCAGGCTTCAGTGTGCACCAGCCTGCCAGCCCCCATCCATCCCCCATCCCCTCGCTGCATCTGTGTTCCTCCTGACTTACACTCAATACAGCATCACTACACATGGTTACCGTCACACGGACCCACAAAACTGATTGTCATCAAGTCTTTCAAACACTGTGTGGCAACCCAAACCAGTGATTGCCAGCATGCAAGTCAACAGAATAGAAATCACTCAATATAACACCAGATTAACAACACAGACCTCGGACGGGAATTGGTGGAAACACAAAAAGGAAATGTAGGGAAACCTACAAGAAAACTGGTGCATTTCTGGGTCTGTATAAAGGGATTGGACACATCTGAAAAATGCTGTCTAAAAAACTCATGTAATCAGAATGTGAATCATTCTCAATTAACATCACACACACACACACACACACACACACACACACAACACACACACACACACACACACACATACACACACACACCACACACATTTTGCAGATCTGATGAAAGGAATTAAATGACTTTTGCCTACCTCAAGATGTTTCTTGGATTAGAATGAAGTCAGTGAATATGTGTACACATAAAAAGAAATAACACACAAGGAACTTGTTCTCTGGGACCTGGAACATTTGAAAACTGACCATATGTATTCAACTGTTTTCGTCTGAAGTAACTACTAAAAAGCCATAACCCTGGTAAAAACAAAGGAAGAATTCCCATCCCTGATACACAGAATGAATAAAACAAAATAGGCACCCCAAAAAATCTTTTTTTTTCCCACTGTTTACATGGTCAAGCAACATGTGGTGATAAATCACATACAACACAAATGTCTAGTCATCTACATCAGACAAGAATGGCACTCGCCAACTGAAGTCCCTTCAGGGTGGTGTTCAACCAGATCATACCCTCATTAGGGTCCACCCTAACCCTACTGGAGTTCCCTCCTGTTTTGTTGTGCCATAGGACAAGTGACAAAAGCTACCCTCCCCTGCCACTGGGCTCCATGGCAGCCAAAGACACCTGCAAAAACCGGCCCAATTCATCAGCACATATGGCCTGACCAATGTAGACAGCAAATAAAAGAAGAAGAAGTAGTAAGTTGTCTGTTTATGTCATTGTAGTGTCACTATAATGATAGTTGTCGTTCAGTAGCTTGCTATGTATACAAACTATCACGTGTACGTGTCACTATAATGACAGTTCTCGTTCAGTAGCTTGCTATGTATACAAACTATCACGTGTACGTGTCACTATAATGACAGTTCTCGTTCAGTAGCTTGCTATGTATACAAACTATCATGTGTACGTGTCACTATAATGACAGTTCTCGTTCAGTAGCTTGCTATGTATACAAACTATCACGTGTACGTGTCACTATAATGACAGTTGTCGTTCAGTAGCTTGCTATGTATACAAACTATCACGTGTACGTGTCACTATAATGATAGTTGTCGTTCAGTAGCTTGCTATGTATACAAACTATCATGTGTACGTGTCACTATAATGACAGTTGTCGTTCAGTAGCTTGCTATGTATACAAACTATCACGTGTACGTGTCACTATAATGATAGTTGTCGTTCAGTAGCTTGCTATGTATACAAACTATCACGTGTACGTGTCACTATAATGACAGTTGTCGTTCAGTAGCTTGCTATGTATACAAACTATCACGTGTACGTGTCACTATAATGACAGTTGTCGTTCAGTAGCTTGCTATGTATACAAACTATCACGTGTACGTGTCACTATAATGACAGTTTGTCGTTCAGTAGCTTGCTATGTATACAAACTATCACGTGTACGTGTCACTATAATGACAGTTGTCGTTCAGTAGCTTGCTATGTATACAAACTATCAGTGTACGTGTCACTATAATGACAGTTCTCGTTCAGTAGCTTGCTATGTATACAAACTATCACGTGTACCAAATATTGGCCACAAAATACAATGTTATAGGATTGTGAAGGGGACATGAGTATTGACAACGACATTGACTGCCATGTTACACCTATAATGATCACTGTAACTCTTTATAAGAATACCATAACAAAACATGAGCGTTTGTCATGACTGAGGTACTGTGAAATACGGATATAACTTTTCAGTAGGCATGGATTAGTGTTACAATGAAATAACAATAATAATGAACAGACTACTATGTACAATGTGTACAACAACCCACAGACAGTGGGTATAGAAGCATGCTCTAGATGTGAGGCTTATAAAGTTGCTACTATCATTCCACCAGAATAACATACCACCTTCAAAACTGGAATAACTTAAATATGGCCTTGAAATAACACATGAACATTCCCAACTGTCGTTAACTGGCAACAACTACAAACTCTGTAACCCTTTCATGTGCGTTCTTCTTGCCATACTGAACTGCTGAACATTCTTAATTATCGTTAACTGGTGATGACTACGGACTCTGTAACCCTTTCATCTCTGTTCTTCTTGCCAGACTGAACATTCTTAATTATCGTTAACTGGCGACGTCTAAAAGCTCTGTAATCCTTTCATCAACACTCTTCTTGCCAGACAGCACTGCCATGTACCAGCCTTGGGCAGCCAGTACACAGGCACATGCTGCTCATGCAGGCAAAACACTGGACGATCTCTGTAACTCACAACACTGCAACCTTCCAATCCACCTTCCTCCTGCTTCATGCAGAACTGAGCATCACACAGATGCAGTTGCCAAAAGTGGTGAAAAGATCAAGTCAGACTGGTGAACATTCAAACCAACAACTGTTCCTAACTGAACTGGCTACAGGTCACTGTATACTGTACTGCTGAACATCAGGTCACTGTATACTGTACTGCTGAACATCAGGTCACTGTATACTGTACTGCTGAACATCAGGTCACTGTATACTGTACTGCTCAACATCAGGTCACTGTATACTGTACTGCTCAACATCAGGTCACTGTATACTGTACTGCTCAACATCAGTAATCACATGCAGCAATATTCCAATCTTACAAATCTGAGCACTGATTTGTTAATAACCTGTCAGTCTTCCATATTTCATCATCATGTGGCCTGTACATGCTAATGTAATTATCCTACAATAAACTGTAACTCTTTAAACAGAAAGATGCCCTGTCAATTGGGATGATGATCACCTATGATACAGACCCTGAGCTTAATCCCCGATCAAGGTCATCAGATGGAGGAGAAAAGGACACAGAACCTGGTCAATTATACCGTCAGGTTGTACAGATACATCAGTTCACTGATTTGTCAAGTCTTTTCTACATACAATGGAAACACAAATGTTGCCACTGATTCTGAGACTGTCTCTTTTCACTCTATCCATTTGTAACATGTTTCAACCGATCACAATGATTCTTTACAGTTTTAACACAAACGTACCCTGAAGTTTACCTGATCACCACATGTATGTTATGTCCTCATCACAAATTATGTTATCACATATATTCTAACAAATCAAACTGTCCATTTCATGCCTTGCTACTGACTCCACCGAGTTCAAATACTAAAATATGACATGCACACATGCTGAAAACATAATTTTATATACACATATATTGATCAACAAGTCAACCCTGTAACTCTTTTCCCCTCATCACCACCTGATGGAACAGATAGATAGAGTGAGAAAATGAAAGGATTTGACAGTTCTATGTAGATGGGTACATGGGGTACGGCCTATCCACAGCATGACAACACACTGAAGACTTTTGTCAAACCAGATGGTGGGTCAATATACGGTCAATATACATACACCAAAAAAGTGAGATCACGGTCACACAGACATTCATCATTTCCAACCTTGATGCGATGCTGAAGGGCAATGTGCATTAAAATGACTGTTTTCAGAGTAATACCACATGGAAACACAGCAAAGACCAACAACAATAAGGCAAAAATTCACACATATGGCATGCGTCAGCAACGACGAAACATAGAAAAGACATTTGCAATCAACAAAACAGTCTGAACAGGACAACAACGTTCCACATGCATGGGATTCCAGTGACAATTTTACAATGCATGGGATTCCAGTGACAATTTTACAATGCATGGGATTCCAGTGACAATTTTACAATGCATGGGATTCCAGTGACAATTTTACAATCAGTGCAAAGTGGTGTAGGGGGCAGGGAGCTCTGGACAGCGGTAAAACCTTTCTTCTCTGGCAGTTGTATTTTACTGGTAGGTTGGATGGAAATGCTGGTTCCCATCTGTGGCCAACATCTCTCACAGTTGGTTCCAACTGCAACATCCCAGTGCACCACCTCAGCCGTCAGGCTGAACACCATAGAGGGGTGGGGGTGGGGGTGGGGTGATGTTCACATGGACTGCTGGATGGACCAACTTCCTCAAAGAAGTCAATGACCAGGGCCAAGGGGCTCCTCAGAGTTCAACAGCTTCATATTCATGACTAGGTCAAGCCACCTGGTTGGAGAAAAGATGTCAACTAGGGTCAACAGTCCGAGTCAAACAGGCTGAGTGCACTCTAGGTCAACATGTGTGTGTGTGTGTGTGTGTGTGTGTGTGTGTGTGTGTGTGTGTGTGTGTGTGTGTGTGGTGTGTGTGTGTAAATTACTTATAGAGAGGATGATAAGTTGGATCAAGGATCACATGCCCAACAGGCTGAAGAGCATCATGTATATATGTTCATGTGAGCATGTGCGTGTGTGTGCGCACACATAAACTGCTTCCATATATGTGTGTGTGTGTGATATATTGTGTGTATATGTGTATGTATGTGCGCATACACTGTGTATCTTAGTGCACATCATAGACAAAACATACTGGCAAGGATTTCTCTCAGCTGTTGATGGAAGTACATTTTCCAACACAAGGGCCGGCCACATGCTGCCCAGTGGAACAGTCTGATGTTGTAAAAGTCTGAACAGATGTTAACAAACACTGGAGTCACAGAGACAGGCAATGTGAGCATGAAACAGTCTCACAATCTCTATCATTTTTCCAACATATGCTAACGTTATGAACGTGATTGCTGGATGAGGACTGATCGGAATCCAGCAAACAAGATCGACAATCCGACCTATTTCTCGAAGGATTGGATGCATCATGTGAGGACCTTGGTCAATTCCCAGAGTCAGAACCCATGATGGATCAAGCATAGACAGCAAAGGGAAAAACGTTTTCCTCGACGGTGGGTGGGTGGGCCAAGGTAAGAACACAACCCAGCTGCCAAATTGCACTACATATTTGTTGATTAAGTGAAGGAAATACCAAACAGTATGGTTTACAAGATGTCAACTTGATGATCAAGTGAAGGAAATACCAAACAGTGTGGTTTACAAGATGTCAACTTGATGATTAAGAGAAGGAAATACCAAACAGTGTGGTTTACAAGATGTCAACTTGATGATCAAGTGAAGGAAATACCAAACAGTACGGTTTACAAGATGTCAACTTGATGATCAAGAGAAGGAAATACCAAACAGTACGGTTTACAAGATGTCAACTTGATGATCAAGAGAAGGAAATACCAAACAGTGGGTTTACAAGATGTCAACTTGATGATCAAGAGAAGGAAATACCAAACAGTACGGTTTACAAGATGTCAACTTGATGATCAAGAGAAGGAAATACCAAACAGTACGGTTTACAAGATGTCAACTTGATGATCAAGAGAAGGAAATACCAAACAGTACGGTTTTACAAGATGTCAACTTGATGATCAAGGAAGGAAATACCAAACAGTATGGTTTACAAGATGTCAACTTGATGATCAAGTGAAGGAAATACCAAACAGTACGGTTTACAAGATGTCAACTTGATGATCAAGAGAAGGAAATACCAAACAGTGTGGTTTACAAGATGTCAACTTGATGATCAAGAGAAGGAAATACCAAACAGTATGGTTTACAAGATGTCAACTTGATGATCAAGTGAAGGAAATACCAAACAGTATCGGTTTACAAGATGTCAACTTGATGATCAAGAGAAGGAAATACCAAACAGTGTGGTTTACAAGATGTCAACTTGATGATCAAGAGAAGGAAATACCAAACAGTGTGGTTTACAAGATGTCAACTTGATGATCAAGAGAAGGAAATACCAAACAGTGTGGTTTACAAGATGTCAACTTGATGATCAAGAGAAGGAAATACCAAACAGTACGGTTTACAAGATGTCAACTTGATGATCAAGAGAAGGAAATACCAAACAGTACGGTTTACAAGATGTCAACTTGATGATCAAGAGAAGGAAATACCAAACAGTGTGGTTTACAAGATGTCAACTTGATGATCAAGAGAAGGAAATACCAAACAGTACGGTTTACAAGATATCAACTTGATGATCAAGAGAAGGAAATACCAAACAGTGTGGTTTACAAGATGTCAACTTGATGATCAAGTGAAGGAAATACCAAACATGTGGTTTACAAGATGTCAACTTGATGATCAAGAGAAGGAAATACCAAACAGTGGTTTACAAGATGTCAACTTGATGATCAAGAGAAGGAAATACCAAACAGTGTGGTTTACAAGATGTCAACTTGATGATCAAGAGAAGGAAATACCAAACAGTACGGTTTACAAGATGTCAACTTGATGATTAAGAGAAGGAAATACCAAACAGTGTGGTTTACAAGATGTCAACTTGATGATCAAGAGAAGGAAATACCAAACAGTACGGTTTACAAGATGTCAACTTGATGATCAAGAGAAGGAAATACCAAACAGTACGGTTTACAAGATGTCAACTTGATGATCAAGGAAGGAAATACCAAACAGTGTGGTTTACAAGATGCAACTTGATGATCAAGAGAAGGAAATACCAAACAGTACGGTTTACAAGATGTCAACTTGATGATCAAGAGAAGGAAATACCAAACAGTTGGTTTACAAGATGTCAACTTGATGATCAAGAGAAGGAAATACCAAACAGTACGGTTTACAAGATGTCAACTTGATGATCAAGAGAAGGAAATACCAAACAGTGTGGTTTACAAGATGTCAACTTGATGATCAAGAGAAGGAAATACCAAACAGTACGGTTTACAAGATGTCAACTTGATGATCAAGAGAAGGAAATACCAAACAGTGTGGTTTACAAGATGTCAACTTGATGATCAAGAGAAGGAAATACCAAACAGTACGGTTTACAAGATGTCAACTTGATGATCAAGAGAAGGAAATACCAAACAGTGTGGTTTACAAGATGTCAACTTGATGATCAAGTGAAGGAAATACCAAACAGTATGGTTTACAAGATGTCAACTTGATGATCAAGAGAAGGAAATACCAAACAGTGTGGTTTACAAGATGTCAACTTGATGATCAAGAGAAGGAAATACCAAACAGTACGGTTTACAAGATGTCAACTTGATGATCAAGAGAAGGAAATACCAAACAGTGTGGTTTACAAGATGTCAACTTGATGATCAAGAGAAGGAAATACCAAACAGTATGGTTTACAAGATGTCAACTTGATGATCAAGAGAAGGAAAATACCAAACAGTGTGGTTTACAAGATATCAATTTTCTGCTAAGAGAGGGAGCTCCCAGACAAAGCCACCAGTTGAGACCAAAAAAAAAAAAAAAAAAAACCAAATTGTGTGGTCACATGCCTGGTCTAACACAGTTGCTGTACAAGCTGACCAGAGACTGCTCTGTCTTCTTGCCACAATCATGATGAAAATGTCTGACCGTTTCACTATAGATACAAGCTGACCAGAGACTGCTCTGTCTTCTTGCCACAATCATGATGAAAATGTCTGACCGTTTCACTATAGATACAAGCTGACCAGAGACTGCTCTGTCTTCTTGCCACAATCATGATGAAAATGTTTAACCGTTTCCCTCCAGCCCCCCTGCAGGAAGCTGGTGGATAGGGTGAGAGAGTCAAAGGGTTAAGCTTTTGCAATTGGTGGATAGGGTGAGAGAGTCAAAGGGTTAAGTTTTTGCAGTTGGTGGATAGGGTGAGAGTCAAAGGGTTAAGTTTTTGCAGTTGGTAGATAGGGTGAGAGTCAAAGGGTTTAAGTTTTGCAGTTGGTAGATAGGGTGAGAGTCAATGGGTTAAGTTTTGCAGTTGGTGGATAGGGTGAGAGAGTCAAAGGTTAAGTTTTTGCAGTTGGTGGATAGGGTGAGAGAGTCAAAGGGTTAAGTTTTTGCAGTCGGTGGATAGGGTGAGAGAGTCAAAGGGTTAAGTTTTTGCAGTCGGTGGATAGGGTGAGAGAGTCAAAGGGTTAAGTTTTTGCAGTCGGTGGATAGGGTGCGGGAGTCAAAGGTTGAAGTCGCAGGAACAAGAATATCACTGGTATTCTACCATCTCCTTTTCTTCCTTCACAATGGAAAATAATTTCATAGCAGGCATTTGTGTGTAGCAACTGAGAGCACAGAAATAAAATCTACGACTAAGACTACTGAGAAACCCAAAGACAGTGATATACATATATGTACAAACCAACCATGAGCAATAGATACAGTTGGGTCTATTCTGAATACAAACATACACAAACTACATATACTTACAGACACAATACTATTACAACATGAATATATTCAAATTAATGGTTAGAAGCAATGCTAACACAACATCAAATCTGCACAAAATACTGAATCTTGGGAAATATGTGTGACTGCCCGAATACACACACTGATGGTTTGATTGACACAAACATGAGCAACACATACAAACATGAGCAACACATAACAGTGTTTTGTAAATTCAATAACTGACAAGAAAAAATAAACATCAAAGAAAATGCAAATACTAATAAGATTGATTCATTGAGAATCTATAGTAAACCAACAAATAACCACACACACACACACACACACACACACACACACACACACACACACACACACACACACACACATATAGACCTGGAAACAGTAAGACAGCAAGTCAAAAATAATCAGACATCTTACAACAAATGCATCATAACAAATCTCCAGTGATGTCACAGAAGTACCATCCTGCATAACATATTTGATGAACTTGCTCTTTTTTGTATTTGTTTTTTTTTGGGTTTTTTGCTATATTTTTGTTTTTAGCCTTGACAAATGTCGTCATGGCTGTCCTGTTTCATACATCAACCCTACGACTCCTGCACCCTGTCCACTAGCATCCTGTATTGTCAACCATGCAAGCAAACCAAAAATTTGACACTATAACTCCCTCACCCTATCCATCCGTTTCCTGCAGGAAGCCGGTGGATAGGGTGAGAGAGTCAAAGTGTCAAGTTTTTGCAGTTGGTGCAGGAGTCAAAGGTTTAAATTAAATCAGAATTCAAACTGTATTTTAACACTGTTCTCAATGCAGTCTATACTAATGTTACTGTCAAAATGTCTGGTCCCTGTTCTTCACTTTATTTGTCATGATCACTGTGGATCTTCTCCCTTACTGACATCTGTAGCTTTTAGTGTACACACAATTCACCATGAACACAGAGTTCTATGCCACCTGGAGAAACTGAAAATCACTCTGTTAAGAAGGCATCTCCTTCAATCACAACATCTTCCCAAGTTCTAAACAAAAGTTCACAGGTCAGGTACCCGCGTTAAAACAGACTTTTTTCTCCTTGTACCACAACGTCAAGTTGGGCAGTCTGACAGCAACAATTGTCATGAGGAGGACATACGCCTAGCTAAGTGCAGCATGTACCTGCGGCAGGTCAAACGACTCATGACAACCATTATCAAATTTACTTCCCTTCATCAATTTATGTTTTAGAACAACACTCTCAGTCATAGGCAAGCGAGAACACGGTGTACATATGTATCAAAAAACACCACCAAGAATGAAAACAACAGGAAAAGGCGGTAGTGCACTGTAGAAGAGCTTTTCAATTATCACATGAAAACTGTTGTGATAATACAAATAAGACACGAACACAAGACAACTGGAATACGCTCGGGCTTGTTAAAACATGTATGCACTAACAACACCTTCACTATTTCTTGCCACGGGGCATATTACTTATAATATGTGACTGACATCAAATGCAAGTTTAATTTCTTGACATATACGTATACACTGAGAAAGAACGTGAAACTCAAAAAGAAAATGTCAAAATGATGTGGATGCACATGACAAGGAAAAAATCTGTAAGATCAAACACACAGGCAGTCACTGAGGAAGGATTTCTACAGCACCAAATTTATCATGCATAAAATGAGATGGCGTCTGGACAACCAGAAAAGGACAATGTCATTTTTGTCAAATTAGTCAAGTTAAAAAAAAAAAAAGAAAAGGGGGAGGGGAGGGAGGGGGGGGGGGTAATGCGCCTACATGGTAGCCGGACCCACAATGCTGCCCAACACAGAATCCCCACAATCACAACCAGTAATATGAACATAAATAAGCAAGCATTTTGCATGATTCACGTCAATCTTCATCTACATCAATGCATGTGACTTTCTTTATGTATTCTATGTGACTTTCTTTATGTATTCTATGTGACTTTCTTTATGTATTCTATGTGACTTTCTTTATGTATTCTATGTGACTTTCTTTATGTATTCTATGTGACTTTCTTTATGTATTCTATGTGACTTTCTTTATGTATTCTGTGTGACTTTCTTTATGTATTCTATGTGACTTTATGTATTCTATGTGACTTTCTTTATGTATTCTATGTGACTTTATGTATTCTATGTGACTTTCTTTATGTATTCTATGTGACTTTATGTATTCTATGTGACTTTATGTATTCTATGTGACTTTCTTTATGTATTCTATGTGACTTTCTTTATGTATTCTATGTGACTTTCTTTATGTATTCTATGTGACTTTCTTTATGTATTCTATGTGACTTTCTTTATGTATTCTATGTGACTTTCTTTATGTATTCTGTGTGACTTTCTTTATGTATTCTATGTGACTTTCTTTATGTATTCTATGTGACTTTCTTTATGTATTCTATGTGACTTTCTTTATGTATTCTATGTGACTTTATGTATTCTATGTGACTTTCTTTATGTATTCTATGTGACTTTCTTTATGTATTCTATGTGACTTTCTTTATGTATTCTGTGACTTTATGTATTCTATGTGACTTTCTTTATGTATTCTATGTGACTTTCTTTATGTATTCTATGTGACTTTCTTTATGTATTCTGTGACTTTCTTTATGTATTCTATGTGACTTTCTTTATGTATTCTATGTGACTTTATGTATTCTATGTGACTTTCTTTATGTATTCTGTGACTTTCTTTATGTATTCTGTGACTTTCTTTATGTATTCTATGTGACTTTATGTATTCTATGTGACTTTATGTATTCTATGTGACTTTCTTTATGTATTCTATGTGACTTTCTTTATGTATTCTATGTGACTTTATGTATTCTATGTGACTTTCTTTATGTATTCTGTGACTTTATGTATTCTATGTGACTTTATGTATTCTATGTGACTTTATGTATTCTATGTGACTTTCTTTATGTATTCTATGTGATTCTTTATGTATTCTATGTGACTTTCTTTATGTATTCTATGTGACTTTATGTATTCTATGTGACTTTCTTTATGTATTCTATGTGACTTTCTTTATGTATTCTATGTGACTTTCTTTATGTATTCTATGTGACTTTATGTATTCTATGTGACTTTCTTTATGTATTCTATGTGACTTTCTTTATGTATTCTATGTGACTTTCTTTATGTATTCTATGTGACTTTATGTATTCTATGTGACTTTCTTTATGTATTCTATGTGACTTTCTTTATGTATTCTATGTGACTTTATGTATTCTATGTGACTTTATGTATTCTATGTGACTTTATGTATTCTATGACTTTATGTATTCTATGTGACTTTATGTATTCTATGTGACTTTATGTATTCTATGTGACTTTATGTATTCTACGTGACTTTCTTTATGTATTCTATGTGACTTTCTTTATGTATTCTATGTGACTTTCTTTATGTATTCTATGTGACTTTATGTATTCTATGTGACTTTATGTATTCTATGTGACTTTCTTTATGTATTCTATGTGACTTTATGTATTCTATGTGACTTTATGTATTCTATGTGACTTTATGTATTCTATGTGACTTTATGTATTCTATGTGACTTTCTTTATGTATTCTATGTGACTTTATGTATTCTATGTGACTTTCTTTATGTATTCTATGTGACTTTATGTATTCTATGTGACTTTATGTATTCTATGTGACTTTCTTTATGTATTCTATGTGACTTTATGTATTCTATGTGACTTTATGTATTCTATGTGACTTTATGTATTCTATGTGACTTTATGTATTCTATGTGACTTTATGTATTCTATGTGACTTTCTTTATGTATTCTATGTGACTTTCTTTATGTATTCTATGTGACTTTCTTTATGTATTCTATGTGACTTTCTTTATGTATTCTATCCCAAATAACAGGACTTTAACTTTCTGAGAATGTAAACTGATGAAATATCAAACCTGGGATTAAAGTTTAAAGTGACCTGTGGCAGTAAAAAGCAGTAAAGCAAAATATCACTTCACAATGCGCAGTTTTGTCCTTTTGGCTCAAACTCTTCATGAAGCACAGTCTGTTGAAAGATCGCTGCATGTCTGACATCCAAAATGAGAGTGACTGTCCGCGTTTAAGCACACAGAACCATAAAAACACGAAAATAGAATCAGAACACGTACTTAACACAACCAGACAAGACAAGCGCAAATTTTCAGCCAACTGGCTTTTATCAAGCGTAAATGTAACACCATTGAAAATCAAACATCACAACATATACAAAAATTAGAAGAAAAAAAGCAAAGCTCTAACAGCTCTAACAGCAAATACAAAAATTAGGAAGTGTTTGATGTGTTTTTTTTTTGTGGTCTTACATAAATTTACACTTGACAAAGGCCAGTTGGCCAAAAATATGCACCCGTCTTGTCTGGTGTATTAAATACATAAATTCTATTTTTACGTTTTACTGGTCCCTGTGAATCTAACACTCTACATTTACTGACATTCTTTTCAACACAATGTGAAGACACTAGTATGAATCGGCCATGACACCGAGCGCTAACAGAACAAACAATATCACACCATATCCACGCAACAAGAAGACAATGATGTCTGAAGCATAGAACGAGGACTTCCCAGTCAGTCTGCTGACAGGTTTGACTAGATGACAGTCACAAGTCTATAGATCCAAACACCAGTCACCCTGCATATGGCTTGTTAACACATCTTTTTCAAGATATCCTTCACAGTTCTGCCAATAACCACACCAAACAAGATGTCATAGGGAGCCTCAAACTAGATGCACACAAGTAGTGTAGATTTGAAGACATTTTACTGAAATATGTAACAACAAAAACACCTTGTATAATTTCAACATTCATAACTACAAAAACAAGAACATCTGCATGAATTTCGGCCAGTGACAGAGAATTAAACTGGTCAGGTTAGAAACAGGTTTTACGTTTGGTGTATACGAAGTTAAATATAAAATTTTGCGTAATTTCAATAAAAATGTGATGCATATCCCATGTTCCTCTTCATTTTTTTCATCTGAAAAATGATTGTGAAACATCAGAGATCTGCCACAACCAATTCCCATGCCTGCTTTTGATAAAACTTCATTTGATTTTTTTCCAAGTTCCATATGGTTCCGGACACTCAACTCCCCAGCCCATGTAAACTTTCTTTCTTTAATAAATACTGTTAGCAGTCAATAGAAAGTGCATAAATCCATAACTAAGCACAAAGGACAAGGTTTGCATCGGTCAGAAACACAAGACATGAAAGAGTACAGAGATGTTCATAGCTGACAATCACGGACGAATGCACAAGGATATATGTATATATATATGTATGGATCAGGTATGCATGGACAAGGGAGCAGGAGGACCTCACAAATCCTGTTTTCCAAGCTGCCAAAATCTTCTCTTTCATCCACCTTGTGTTGCTATTATCAGCAACCTTCACAAGCACACATGTAGGCTATTACAACAACTGCTACTACTTATGCAACTACCACTACTACTGCGGCACACACACACACACACACACACACACACACACACACACACACACAACACACACACACACACACACACACTCTTACAAGAATATGTGCACAGTCACACCCACAGCTGACATGACAACTGGTGACTGGATCAAAACAGAAGTGGATGACTAGTGAGCTTCTTTATAACCAGAGACAACTGTCAATCACTGAATCCTTCACAGCCATCAGTTTTTGTTGCACAGGTTCTCATGTGCTTAATATTAAGTTTTCACACTGAGCAGTGAGGGAAGTTGGGACTGTAGAACACTGTGTGGAGTGTAAACAGGGGTAGGGGAAGGACAGGTACAAGGGGGATATAAGGGGTAGGGAACTATCAAAGGACAGGGGGAACTATCAAAGGACAGGGGGAACTATCAAAAGACAGGGGGAACTATCAAAGGACAAGGGGGGAACTATCAAAGGATAGTGGGAACTATCAAAGGATAGTGGGAACTATCAAAGGATAGTGGGAACTATCAAAGGACAGGGGGAACTATCAAAGGACAGGGGGAACTATCAAAGGACAAGGGGAACTATCAAAGGACAAGGGGGAACTATCAAAGGACAGGGGGAATTATCAAAGGACAGTGGGAATACCAAAGGACAACAGGGAACTATCAAAGGACAGTGGGAACTATCAAAGGACAGGGGGAACTATCAAAGGACAGGGGGAACTATCAAAGGACAGTGGGAACTATCAAAGGACAGGGGGAACTATCAAAGGACAGGGGAATATCAAAGGACAAGGGGGAATTACAAAGGACAGAGGAACTATCAAAGGACAAGGGGAACTATCAAAGGACAGGGGAACTATCAAAGGACAGGGGGAACTATCAAAGGACAGTGGGAACTATCAAAGGACAAGGGGGAATTATCAAAGACAGGAGGAACTATCAAAGGACAGGGGAACTATCAAAGGACAGGGGGAATACCAAAGGACAGCAGGAACTATCAAAGGACAAGGGGGAATATCAAAGACAGGGGAACTATCAAAGGACAGGGGAACTATCAAAGGACAGGGGGAACTATCAAAGGACAGGGGGAACTATCAAAGGACAGGAGGAACTATCAAAGGACAGGGGAACTATCAAAGGACAGGGGAACTATCAAAGGACAGGAGGGAACTATCAAAGGACAGGGGGAACTATCAAAGGACAGGGGGAACTATCAAAGGACTAAAGGGAACTATCAAAGGACAAGAATAAGGAAACTATCAAAGGACAGGGGGAACTATCAAAGGACAGGAGGAACTATCAAAGGACAGGGGGAACTATCAAAGGACAGAGGAATATCAAAGGAGGGAGGAACTATCAAAGACAGGGGGAACTATCAAAGGACAGGGGGAACTATCAAAGGACAAGGGGAACTATCAAAGGACAGGGGGAACTATCAAAGGACAGGGGGAACTATCAGGACAGGGGGAACTATCAAAGGACAGGGGAACTGTCAAAGGACAGGGGGAACTGTCAAAGGACAAGGGGAACTATCAAAGGACAGGGGGAACTGTCAAAGGACAGGAGGAACTGTCAAAGGACAGGGGGAACTGTCAAAGGATACTAGGATAAAGTAGTGAAGGACAGGGGAAGTCTGGCATCAATACAAACAAAGAAGAAAGATGAATTGCTTAGGTCCAAGACAACTTATCTGCAGCATAAGGTGGAGATGGGTCAGCACTGGATGAACAATGAACCACTAGACAGAAGGTTTGCTCATCAGGAATTGCTTTGTTCCAAATATTTTCTCAGACATTTATTTTACACAGTTTGGAGAAATCATGTTTATAATAACACCATTTGTGATGAATGATTGCGGACTGGCAAGTAGCTGCACAGAACAGAGTGGAGAAATATTGTCATGAAATCATCAGTGGTGGTACTATCATCCCCAGTCATGGGTCAATGGAGAGGTAAAGGAAGGTGAAGATGACTGCTGACCACCACTTTTTTCACGGACTGACAAGAGGCGACAGGTCAAGTTTTCAGTGTTGATGACGGCAGGGTTTGTGGCCAGGCAAGGTGAACACAGTTTCCATCACTTCCCCTTTCTTTCCACATGTACAATACCCATGACACTGAACACAGACTGGTAGTCTTCCGTCACTGATGACAACAATTCTTCAATCTTTATATATCAAGGATACATCTCATTCAGTCTTCATCTACAAATAAAGCAAGCTATTCAATTTTCATCCGTCAACGATAAAATCCATTCACCTATCATACATCAGCGATGCCATTCATTCCAGTTTCATCCACCAATAACACAAGTCACCATGTGAAACATAATTCTTATCTCAAAATTCCAACCCATGCTTTCGGCTCACCCTCCTGGGTGTGACGTCGTTTCGCTTTGGTATACACATTCAACACATTGTAACATATTCATTTTGGTACTAAGAACTGTTTAATTTAAATGCATGACACACATGACAGTAGCCAAGGTGTAGTAATATCGAGACAATCTGCAGTAACATGGAGACAGGACAGCAGGACAGCAAACACCTTCTGGGCATCACGTGGTGTGATTATCATCTTTCTTACTGTCCAAATTAACATACAGTGGAGACCGGGGATCATGCGGAGTGGGCATATGCAGAGCTTCTTCGTACGAAGGTGGGCACTCTCCCAAAATGTCCTCCCCCATCTGACTGACTCCCATCACTGACTCCGTGTCTCTGTCACCGGCCAAGGGAGCTAAGCAAGCTGATCTGGGCGTTGTGGTCGCTGGGTTGTGATCTGAGTCTCCTGATCGTCTCTCTTGCGGGCTGTCATGCATGCGGAATGTCTCAATGTGTCCGTCTGCATGCACAAAGCTGATGTTGCCCGCTCTGTGTCGACCACTCCTTGCCTTGGCTGTCAACACAACAAAACATTGTTTAACACTGCGGAATCAACACTATATAACACTAACAGTACACTTACAAAAACAAACAAACAAATAAAAGTTCCCTTGAAGAATCTGTGTGTGTGTGTGTGTGTGTGTGGTGTGTGTGTGTGTGTGTGTGTGTGTGTGTGTGTGTGTGTGTGTGTGTGTGTGTGTGTGTGTGTGTGTGTGTGTTGCATATCGTGTTCTACTTAAAAGCAAATATTTTCAACGACAGCTACCCACTCAGCGTTTATTTAACGTTTGTTCAAGAGGGATTCATCAAGCTCTGACAGTTCCAAAAGCACTCCACCCAAACCTGCACACAATTAACTGGCAGACGCCTTGAGCAGGTGCAAAACTCTATGGGCTGGCAAAGTCTTGAAAAGAGAACGGGGGAGGTGAAGGGGCCCATGAAATATTAAGCGGACACAACCTGCATGATGGAAACATTAACCCTTTCATTCCCTCAGCCTATCCACTAGCATTGTGCTTTGTCAACCATGACAGCAAAACAAAACTTTAATCCTTTGACTCTCTCACCCTATCTACCAGCTTCCTGTCCTGCAGGAAGCTGGTGGATAGGGTAAAGGAGTCAAAGGGTTACAATTTTCGAAGAAGCTGGCGGATAGGGTGACGGAGTCAAAGGGTTAAAAATTTCCCAAAAGAAGCTGGTGGACAGTGTGAGTGAGTCAAAGGGTTAACTCTTTGTTGACGCGAATTTTCCAGACCGATTTTCGGCCTGTGACGCACGTTTTTAGGCTATTTTTAAAAAATCGCCAAAAATAAGTTTTTATGATTAGAACGAAACAGTAAAGTGGAAATAATTATCAAAGTCTACTTTTCAGAAATGCATGCTGTGTATTTGTAATACACATGCATCTTCAATTCCATATGAAATATGGTTGCTACAGGTCCCATGAAAAAAAATTTTTACTGATGGAAATCCAAGGCCCCTACACTTCCATGAATCATAGGCAGTGTTTACACAGGTCATAAGTGCATATATATGTTTCTAGGACACAGAAGTACTTGACAAATAATCCAGCATTGATTGTTCCATATTCATGAAAAAATGTTTTATATTTACCTACACAAACAATGCATAAAAAATTCCACAGGGAAATTTCACACCTCTCCTCTACAGTTAAGTCGCTAGCAAAACCATTCAAAGTACAAAAATATTAGAAGAGAAGTAATATGGGAGAGAGGACAGACTGAGGTTTCATTTTCTATCAGTTGTTGCCTCCCTTACACCGTTGGCCGCTCTGTAAAAATAGCGCAATACTGTCGCAGATATGCCGCTGACACATCGACAGGGGAATGGCAGCTGTCACAGATATATTGCTGATGCGTCAACAAAGAGTTAAGATGGTCAGCATACAGGCCAGTTTTTATGACGCAGGCTGGGACTGACCTCGACACATGAAACACAGTCCATGGCTCTATCAAAATCATCAATCAGTCTGCGTCCTACCCCTCAGTCAGAAACGGGAAGAAGAAGACACTGAACCATGTTACGCTCTCTCAACCCGATTCTGTTGGTGACTGGGCACACCGCACAGACATACATCACCACATTACTTAACACTACCAGCTATACCTGGATCTGACATGGGGGTACATCTACTTCAGCATGTATGGTCAAGAAGTCTCTCTCCACATAGCAGTCAAAATGCTTCTGAACATAAAGCAATTCAGGATCAGACCAGCAGGATGGATGTCACACGATACTGAAAAAAAAAATTAGCAACATGACGCAGCTGCATGAATTTCCCCATCCTGCACTCCACCTGTGCTGTTTTCTACAACACACACACCAGGTAGATCCAGGAAAAAAATTAGGCAGACTTGCAGAGTGGCTGAAGACAGAGAGGGTGGAAGATGTGCTTGCGGCAACAAGGCAGAGACGCATATGGAGGGCCATGATCGCCAACGCCATGTGCCAGGGCACTTATGATGATGATCACACACACACAGATACACACGCATACAGATACACACACAGACACACACACAGGCACAGACACATACACAGACACACACACAAAGACTCACACAAACACACTGAATATAAACTAACCATTTTTACTTGGATGGCAGTGGCCATTTCTGTGTGAGGGTAAGGCAACACGCCCAATATCGACCTGCTGTGGTGGTAGAGCGGTGTACATGTAGTCCGATTCGGGCGGACTTTCCTGGTTGTTGTACAGACGTATTGCACGCTCCATGTTGCGTTCAGCGCAGTGCTCCTGCCAGCGCTGTGTGCGACGGATCAGGTATTTGACCAACAAACACATTGCCATC
Organism: Monoplex corrugatus; assembly: GCA_030674185.1. Taxonomy (NCBI): domain Eukaryota; kingdom Metazoa; phylum Mollusca; class Gastropoda; order Littorinimorpha; family Ranellidae; genus Monoplex; species Monoplex corrugatus. Next base: position 4,312,379 of record CM060312.1, on the reverse strand, counting down.
CCCACCACGACCAGCACCACAACACCCACGATGATCACATCATGTGTTTTGGGTCCCTTCTCCGGCAGCTTGTCTGTACACACAAACATACATATACACACTAAACGCAGCAAAACGACTAATGAAACTAAAAAGGAAAAACACTTTTATCACAAAAATAAGAAGCTACTGGTACAGCTCTGTTTGCCAACTTTGCTAAAAAAAAAAAAATATACAGGACAAGAACACCTAAAAATGTGTGGATACTTGCCCAGTGTGAACAGAAAACCAACAGAAAAACCAGAGATTGTTCTCTTCATGTTGGTTCTCTCACAGGCTGGTTGGTTCTTCTGATAGACCCTTAGACTCAAGATCTGATATCTCAAGTTCATTCTAAGCCTGCAACATTAAAAACTGGCTTGTTTGCTGCTCATCTTAATGTTTCCATCAATGTGGTAGTGTCAACTTTGTGATTTACAGGTCCTTTCTCTCCCCCTCCCTATTTCAAGACTTTGCCAGTGCACCGTGATTTGCTCAGGCTCAGGGAGTTTGCCAGGTAACCACTGGCCAATTTGGGTGGAGCGCACATGGAACTGTCTGAGCATGATGAATCCCTCTTGAACAAACTCCAAACTTTAAAACAGTAAGGTTTGTTGTGGGACATGGTGCGTATCCACCAGCTTTACACCCCTATATGCCCACCCTCTTGCCTCATTACCCTACCGTCCTCCCCCTTCTGGTTTGCGCATGCTCTGTGCCCTAGTTTTGGTTGTTGTTGGGTGATTGCTTTAGTGAATGATGACAGAGTGCGTACTTTAGTTGGATTCTTGTATCAAGATTTCCTTTGGTGCCTTATAACTATCATCGTTATTATCCATATCAGTATCACTAACCAACCTGATGAAGTGATATTTTTTCTGCGCCAAGTACTGTATCACCTTAGTGGCATTGATATCACACAGCAAAGTCCAGCTTTATCACACACTACTAACCCAACTACTGTATCACCTTAGTGGCATCGATATCACACTGCAAAGTCCAGCTTTGTCACACACTACTAACCCAACTTCTGTATCACCTTAGTGGCATCGGTATCACACCGCAAAGTCCAGCTTTGTCACACACTACTAACCCAACTTCTGTATCACCTTAGTGGCATCGATATCACACTGCAAAGTCCAGCTTTATCACACTACTAACCCAACTTCTGTATCACCTTAGTGGCATCGATATCACACGCAAAGTCCAGCTTTGTCACACACTACTAACCCAACTTCTGTATCACCTTAGTGGCATCAATATCACACTGCAAAGTCCAGCTTTGTCACACACTACTAACCCAACTTCTGTATCACCTTAGTGGCATCGGTATCACACCGCAAAGTCCAGCTTTATCACACACTACTAATCCAATTTCTGTATCACCTTAGTGGCATCAATATCACACTGCAAAGTCCAGCTTTATCACACACTACTAACCCAACTTCTGTATCACCTTAGTGGCATCGATATCACACTGCAAAGTCCAGCTTTATCACACACTACTAACCCAACTTCTGTATCACCTTAGTGGCATCGATATCACACTGCAAAGTCCAGCTTTGTCACACTACTAACCCAACTTCTGTATCACCTTAGTGGCATCGATATCACACTGCAAAGTCCAGCTTTGTCACACACTACTAACCCAACTTCTGTATCACCTTAGTGGCATCGATATCACACGCATGGCATCAATACACACGCAAAGTCCAGCTTTGTCACACACTACTAACCCAACTTCTGTATCACCTTAGTGGCATCGATATCACACCGCAAAGTCCAGCTTTGTCACACACTACTAACCCAACTTCTGTATCACCTTAGTGGCATCGATATCACACCGCAAAGTCCAGCTTTGTCACACACTACTAACCCAAAGTTAATCCCCTTTTCAGGAATAATGTATGTTTATAAAAGCAAACAAACTGTACACCTATAAAAGCAAATTCAATAAAAAGCTACCAAGCAATATTTCTTTTACAGGATATCTTACTACAAAATACCAGACAGAAGAACATAATGCAAAACTGGGATGAAACTTACACTTTCTGAGGAAAATGCCTGCCATATGTAACCCTAGTTTCAGATAAGTTTGATATGACTTCCTGTTTGTACAAGACAGACAAGGTTTTGTTTCTATGACTTAGGAGTACACTTGAACAGTTGTCTTATACATTGTTGGCACTGACTGTACTTCATGTACAGATCCTTTGTTGAAGATGTGCGTGTCTTGTATGTACTTTGAACTGTAAATCTTTGATACAAATGACCCTGCTTTCCTGATATTGTCTGTCTTTCTATCTTGTTAACAATGAATAAAAAGAATCTTGAAAGAAAAAAACAAACAAACAAGCTTATCCAGTTAAAATCCCAGCACCATGAAGTCCATGGGTCCAGAGATGTCAAGCCACAGAGGTGTTACTCTCCAAAGAAGACAATGCATTGCTGCTGGGCCATTTCAGTGGAGTTAACAGTAGCTGTTCTAGTCACACTTACAAAGGACACTACCCACTACAAAGCCAGACCAAGTGACAGAGCCCCCAGAACGAAGGCCACAATCAACACCCTCAACAACAGCCCCTGTGAACTGTGAACTACTGACACCAAAGACCTCAACCTGAATTCACCTGATGCATGAAAGGGGTACAGAAAACCAAACCTGACATCACATCAACACAAGGTCAGGACATGAAGGGCCACACAATCTGGGACAGTTTTCACCATGCTACATCGACTGATGATTTCATGATGCCATGGAGTTCCATTTAGGATTGAGACTGCAGGACAGGGCTGTATTTTGCTTGCTCTTATAATACATCCTGGTATCATCCAGGCCCAAGGGATACAGACACATGCAGTACTGGGTTGGGAATTTGAATGACATCCTCAATGATGTATCTGTACAATTCCATAAGCCCTCCACCCAAATCTGCCAGCAATTGTCTGGAGACTTGCTGATTCCGCACAAAACCTAAGTGCTGGCAATGTCTTGATTTTTACCTGTATAGACTTGTAGCAGTTGTTGCATATGTTGTGATTTGGGGGCTGTATGATCTGTGTTTTGTGATGGAGGGAAGCAAACTGTTAACACAACCATCACACTATCTGTGTTAACACAACCATCACACTATCTGTGTTAACACAACCATCACACTATCTGTGTTAACACAACCATCACACTATCTGTGTTAACACAACCATCACACTATCTGTGTTAACACAACCATCACACTATCTGTGTTAACACAACCACCACACTATCTGTGTTAACACAACCATCACACTATCTGTGTTAACACAACCATCACACTATCTGTGTTAACACAACCATCACACTATCTGTGTTAACACAACCATCACACTATCTGTGTTAACACAACCATCACACTATCTGTGTTAACACAACCATCACACTATCTGTGTTAACACAACTACCACACTATCTGTGTTAACACAACCATCACACTATCTGTGTTAACACAACCACCACACTATCTGTGTTAACACAACCATCACACTATCTGTGTTAACACAACCATCACAATTATCTGTGTTAACACAACCATCACACTATCTGTGTTAACACAACCACCACATTATCTGTGGTTGTATTATCTGTGTTTTGTGACGGAGGGAAGCAAACTGTTAACACAACCATCACACTATCTGTGTTAACACAACCATCACACTATCTGTGTTAACACAACCATCACACTATCTGTGTTAACACAACTACCACACTATCTGTGTTAACACAACCACCACACTATCTGTGTTAACACAACCATCACACTATCTGTGTTAACACAACCATCACACTATCTGTGTTAACACAACCATCACACTATCTGTGTTAACACAACCACCACACTATCTGTGTTAACACAACCATCACACTATCTGTGTTAACACAACCATCACACTATCTGTGTTAACACAACCATCACACTATCTGTGTTAACACAACTACCACACTATCTGTGTTAACACAACCATCACACTATCTGTGTTAACACAACCACCACACTATCTGTGTTAACACAACCATCACACTATCTGTGTTAACACAACCATCACATTATCTGTGTTAACACAACCATCACACTATCTGTGTTAACACAACCACCACATTATCTGTGGTTGTATGATCTGTGTTTTGTGACGGAGGGAAGCAAACTGTTAACACAACCATCACACTATCTGTGTTAACACAACCATCACACTATCTGTGTTAACACAACCATCACACTATCTGTGTTAACACAACTACCACACTATCTGTGTTAACACAACCACCACACTATCTGTGTTAACACAACCATCACACTATCTGTGTTAACACAACCATCACACTATCTGTGTTAACACAACCATCACACTATCTGTGTTAACACAACTACCACACTATCTGTGTTAACACAACCATCACACTATCTGTGTTAACACAACCATCACACTATCTGTGTTAACACAACCATCACACTATCTGTGTTAACACAACCATCACACTATCTGTGTTAACACAACCATCACACTATCTGTGTTAACACAACCATCACACTATCTGTGTTAACACAACCATCACACTATCTGTGTTAACACAACCATCACACTATCTGTGTTAACACAACCATCACACTATCTGTGTTAACACAACCACCACATTATCTGTGTTAACACAACCATCACATTATCTGTGTTAACACAACCATCACATTATCTGTGTTAACACAACCACCACATTATCTGTGGTTGTATGATCTGTGTTTTGTGACGGAGGGAAGCAAACTGTTAACACAACCATCACACTATCTGTGTTAACACAACCATCACACTATCTGTGGTTGTATGATCTGTGTTTTGTGACGGAGGGAAGCAAACTGTTAATACAACCACCACACTATCTGTAATTCTGATAGAATGGTCTCTTCTGATGTTTGGTTATAAATCTGACTGTGTATCCCCTCCTTTCTTTCTTGTCCTCCTGGTCTTTTGTTGCATATTACAAAAAATGTATTTCTTACCTTCCAGGTACCCCCTCCCCACCCAGCCACCCAAAAGTTCTTTTCACATAAAACTGAACTGGTCTTAAAAACAAACAAAACAAACAAACAAAACCCCCAAAGCATCTTGTTGTTGTCGTTTACTAGATGCCAAAGTCTTGCTGTTATCTGCAAGCTTTTTCAACCCAATGCTAAGGTCTTCAAGGTCTTCAGCTTCGTCTGCCACTCTGGCCATGTTCAGCCACCAGAACTGGTATCGTGTTACATGAGCACAGCTCAGTAAGCGTGTGGGCCTGGCCGCATAACATGTTTTCATCCCTTGATGCACATGGCATTAATTAAAACTGTTTGAATGTTTTCACCAGAATGTGTGTAAAACTGAAATAATTTTAACATCTAGGATGATTCTATCAGATGGAAATGTGTTGTGCACCTGGTTTTTGGAAGCTTTACAAGTGATTGTCTTCTCTTTGCTGTGCAAATCAGCACACTGGATCAGGATGCTGGTAGAAAACCTGGATGGACAAGCATTCCTGGCTGTCAACAGTAAGTCAACTACAAGCCTGGTATCAGCGTGTCAACTATGCTCACCAGTCAGGTTAATTTCTGTCAGCTACCATATACCAGTCAGGTTAATTTCTATCAGCTACCACATACCAGTCAGGTTAATTTCTGTCAGCTACCACATACCAGTCAAGTTAATTTCTATCAGCTACCACATACCAGTCAATTTCTGTCAGCTACCACACGCTAGTAAAGTTAATTTCTGTCAGCTATCACATACCAGTCAAGTTAATTTCTATCAGCTACTACATACCAGTCAAGTTAATTTCTGTCAGCTACCACATACCAGTCAAGTTAATTTTTATCAGCTACTACATACCAGTCAAGTTAATTTCTATCAGCTACTACATACCAGTCAAGTTAATTTTTATCAGCTACCATCCTGATTGTATACACACACACACACACACACACACACACACACACAATGACTACTCCTTTCATTCTGCCGTCTTTCAGCAGTTATTCCAGAAGCCTGACTACATGAACCCTTTCACTCCCTTTCTCTAACCAGCAAACTGCAGAAAGTTGGTGGACAAGGTGACAGAATGAAACACAAATATATGTGTGCTGTTTGAAGGCAGTCATGCAGAACTCTACCACAGTTCTAGTGAACAGCACCCAAAAGCAGATGAGCAATACCAAAGAAATGGCCGCATAAAACTGCTAAAACAAAAGACACATGCCAACAGTACAACAGATACTGACAATATTGGTACTACCATGCTACGTGTGTCTGTGCCCTAACAGAAAAAAGCCCCAAACTAACAGTATGTACATGGACAAAGATGTACAAGGACAAACAGTATGTATAGGGACAAAAGCCTTCGTCTTCAGCCCTACGCAACAACCCCAGAAAGTCCAACAAGCAATGCTCTGTTCATCTTCACACAATGATCACATTGCTCCACACCTTACACAAGGAAGAAAATCATGATCATGATGACAGAAAAACAGCCAAGTCTGAAGCTATGCAGTTTAACATAAAGGGTTTCCCACATTTGAAAACAAACTTCAGCTTATTCAATAATGCATGTCTACTTGTTACCTGACTGCAATATCCCACTTTCCCAAAAACTGAAGAAGATCAGGTATCCATTCACAGCTGGATCAACTAAAGACTACATACAATATTTTGACATCCGTGTCGTCAGTCTGCTTAATATGACATCACTGCGCTTACATGAAACCATACATGCTACGTCAAAAATGCCTGACATATGAGGTTGACAACAATGCTTGTGTACTCAGCTTGAACACTGGGAGCTCTCAACTATACTTCTATGCTATCCAGGCCTTACAGTACTCAGCTTGAACACTGGGAGCTCTCAACTATACTTCTATGCTATCCAGGCCTTACAGTACTCAGCTTGAACACTGGGAGCTCTCAACTATACTTCTATGCTATCCAGGCCTTACAGTACTCAGCTTGAACACTGGGAGCTCTCAACTATACTTCTATGCTATCCAGGCCTTACAGTACTCAGCTTGAACACTGGGAGCTCTCAACTATACTTCTATGCTATCCAGGCCTTACAGTACTCAGCTTGAACACTGGGAGCTCTCAACTATACTTCTATGCTATCCAGGCCTTACAGTACTCAGCTTGAACACTGGGAGCTCTCAACTATACTTCTATGCTATCCAGGCCTTACAGTACTCAGCTTGAACACTGGGAGCTCTCAACTATACTTCTATGCTATCCAGGCCTTACAGTACTCAGCTTGAACACTGGGAGCTCTCAACTATACTTCTATGCTATCCAGGCCTTACAGTACTCAGTTTGAACACTGGGAGCTCTCAACTATACTTCTATGCTATCCAGGCCTTACAGTACTCAGCTTGAACACTGGGAGCTCTCAACTATACTTCTATGCTATCCAGGCCTTACAGTACTCAGCTTGAACACTGGGAGCTCTCAACTATACTTCTATGCTATCCAGGCCTTACAGTACTCAGCTTGAACACTGGGAGCTCTCAACTATACTTCTATGCTATCCAGGCCTTACAGTATTTTATGTTAACAGCTGCTTGTATCTCAAGAGGTCCATTTGCTCCCAAGGCAAACAAACTGTTCAAGGAAAAAACATTTTATATTCCAGCTAGTGTTAGGAACCTGCCAGCATTACTAAACCCTAACTGATCTTCAGTTTTGCACAGGGGAAAAACTGAGAAAATGAATGGTTCCATCTCCCGAAAAATACTATATAATGATATTGTGTACTTACTTTGTCAAACTTCTAAACTGTCTTTGTCATTAGTCTAAACTGGTACTTACTTTGTCAAACTTCTAAACTGTCTTTGTCATTAGTCTAAACTGGTACTTACTTTGTCAAACTTCTAAACTGTCTTTGTCATTAGTCTAAACTGGTACTTACTTTGTCAAACTTCTAAACTGTCTTTGTCATTAGTCTAAACTGGTACTTACTTTGTCAAACTTCTAAACTGTCTTTGTCATTAGTCTAAACTGGTACTTACTTTGTCAAACTTCTAAACTGTCTTTGTCATTAGTCTAAACTGGTACTTACTTTGTCAAACTTCTAAACTGTCTTTGTCATTAGTCTAAACTGTCTTTGTCATCAATCTAAACTGTCTTTGTCAAACTTCTAATAATTATAATGTGTCCTTTCTTAGTCAAACTTCTAAACTGTCTTTGTCATGAGTCCAAATTGTCTCTGTCAAAATTCTACTAGTGTGTCCTTTCTTTGTCAAACTTCTAAACTGTCTTTGTCATGAGTCCAAATTGTCTCTGTCAAAATTCTACTTGTGTGTCCTTTCTTTGTCAAACTTCTAAACTGTCTTTGTCATGAGTCCAAATTGTCTCTGTCAAAATTCTACTAGTGTGTCTTTTCTTTGTCAAACTTCTAAACTGTCTTTGTCATAAGTCCAAATTGTCTCTGTCAAAATTCTACTAGTGTGTCCTTTCTTTGTCAAACTTCTAAACTGTCTTTGTCACGAGTCCAAATTGTCTCTGCCAAACTTCTACTACTAGTACTAGTGTGTCCTTTCTTTGTCAAACTTCTAAACTGTCTTTGTCACGAGTCCAAATTGTCTCTGTCAAACTTCTAATATTGTGTCCTTTCTTTGTCAAACTTCTAAACTGCTTTTGTCAAACTTCTAAAATGTTTTGTATAAACTTCCAAACTGTCTTTGTCACCATTCTAAAATGTCTTTGCCACCATTCTACACTGTCTGTCAAACTTCTAAACTCTCTGTCAAAATAAACTGTCTGTCAAACTTCTAAACCGTCTCTGTCAAACTTCTACACTGTCTGTCAAACTTCTACACTGTCTGTCAAACTTCTACACTGTCTGTCAAACTTCTAAACTGTCTGTCAAACTTCTACACTGTCTGTCAAACTTCTAAACTGTCTGTCAAACTTCTAAACTCTCTGTCAAAATAAACTGTCTGTCAAACTTCTAAACCGTCTCTGTCAAACTTCTACACTGTCTGTCAAACTTCTACACTGTCTGTCAAACTTCTACACTGTCTGTCAAACTTCTACACTGTCTGTCAAACTTCTACACTGTCTGTCAAACTTCTAAACTGTCTGTCAAACTTCTAAACTGTCTGTCAAACTTCTAAACTGTCTGCTAAACCGTCTGTCAAACTTCTAAACCGTCTGTCAAACTTCTAAGCTGTCTGTCAAACTTCTAAACTGTCTGTCAAACTTCTAAACCATCTCTGTCAAACTTCTACACTGTCTGTCAAACTTCTAAGCTGTCTGTCAAACTTCTAAACTGTCTTTGTCAAACTTCTAAGCTGTCTGTCAAACTTCTACACTGTCTTTGTCAAACTTCTAAACCATCTCTGTCAAACTTCTAAACTGTCTTTGTCAAACTTCTACACTGTCTGTCAAACTTCTAAACTGTCTTTGTCCACTTCTAAGCTGTCTTTGTCAAACTTCTAAAATGCTTTGTACAAACTTCCAAACTGTCTTGTCACCATTCTAAACTGCCTTTGTCCAACTTCTAAACTTTGTCCAACTTCTAAACTGTCTTTGTCCAACTTCTAAACTTTGTCCAACTTCTAAACTGTCTTTGTCCAACTTCCAAACTTTGTCCAACTTCTAAACTGCCTTTGTCCAACTTCAAACTTTGTCCAAGTTCTAAACTGCCTTTGTCCAACTTCCAAACTTTGTCCAACATCTAAACCGTCTCTGTCCAACTTCTAAACTTTTTTGTCCAACTTCCAAACTTTGTCCAACATCTAAACCGTCTCTGTTCAACTTCTAAACTTTTTTGTCCAACTTCCAAACTTTGTCCAACTTCTAAACTTCCTTTGTCCAACTTCCAAACTTTCTCTTACCTCTAAACTGTCTTTGTCCAACTTCTAAACTGTCTTTGTCCAACTTCTAAACTGTCTTTGTCCAACTTCTAAACTGTCTTTGTCCAACTTCTAAACTGTCTTTGTCCAACTTCTAAACTGTCTTTGTCCAACTTCTAAACTGTCTTTGTCCAACTTCAAAACTGTCTTTGTCAACCTTCGAAACAGTCTTTGTGTCTTACATAAACATCTAAGCCACATTTTCAAGGAGTTATGAAAATATTCTGTGTTGTGTTATTTTTCAACACATCTCTGATGTTTTCCTAACTCTCTTACACACATAATGAATTATGATTATCTGTAAAAAGATGACCCTATGTACTTAAAATGATGGTTTAGAAAAGTTGGACCCAACTACGGCTATAGCTACAACTGTAGGGAAACCCTTTGAAGTGTTAGTGAACCATATGGCACTGCGAAAAGGACAGACAGTGAGAGAGTCAGGAGCTGTGATTATTACCATGTGAACGATTAACAGAGGCTTCCACAAAGTTTGCCTCCCAACTGTGTGGGTTTTGGGAGCTGAGCAAGTCACCGTCAGCCCCCAAACCCATGCCGAAGCTACCGTGCTGCACCTCCATGTCTGACTTGTGCTGGCCCTCCTCCGTTACTACACAGGGTCAAACACAGACAATGATGTTGACAACAGTAACAATATTCAACAACAGACATTGACAACAAGAGTTAACAAGTACAACAAAAAGAACATAACAACCATAACAAAAATTATCATCATAGTCTGAGAATACAGACTAGCACACAGCATGGTTGGCGCTTAAGTATAGTTTCCAACTGTCCAATGTAACAGCACAACAATGCATCCAACGCTACAAAAACTATGTGCATGCAGCTTACAATCCACCAAACTTTTGTTGTTGTTGTAAAGCAGCCATTGAGGAGATGGGCACCACTCTCATGAAGCTGGCCCCAACAAAAGTTGAGGTCTCTGCCACCTCACTCCCCTTCGACCTCAGAGATATGAGAAAACTTTTTACTTAGACTAGTACAATATTTACTATAGCTGATGAATGAAGGATATACATGTATACTCAGAGTCCACACCAACTGTTCAGGTTGGTTAGCTTTTGATGCCTTCATAATGTTTTCCACAGATCAAACAGTCTCTGACAGCAAAGTGTAATATCATAAGCAAACCACCACTAGCCCAGTGAGATGACAGCATAATCGGATCACTGTTATAATATGGGATACAACAAGACAAGGCAAGCCAGCCCCTTAAGGACACATAGCTGTAAGGTTTCAATTTCAAAATTATTTACACTTTTAAGACAGATGCTTCCAAAGATACAAAGGAAGGAAAAAAGATCAGAATTGCCTCCACAATGTGATCTGCCAATCTGTCACTAGAGTTAGATCTCCACAAGGTCCAAAACCTGATACAGGTGACTCCTTTCTGACCTCCACAAGGTCCAAAGCCTGATACAGGTGACTCTTTTCTGACCTCCACATGGTCCAAAACCTGATACAGATGACCCCTTTCTGACCTCCACAAGGTCCAAAACCTGATACAGATGACCCCTTTCTGACCTCCACAAGGTCCAAAACCTGATACAGATGACCCCTTTCTGACCTCCACAAGGTCCAAAACCTGATACAGATGACCCCTTTCTGACCTCCACAAGGTCCAAAACCTGATACAGATGACCCCTTTCTGACCTCCACAAGGTCCAAAACCTGATACAGATGACTCCTTTCTGACCTCCACAAGGTCCAAAACCTGATACAGATGACTCCTTTCTGACCTCCACAATGTCCAAAACCTGATACAGATGACTCCTTTCTGACCTCCACAAGGTCCAAAACCTGATACAGATGACCCCTTTCTGACCTCCACAATGTCCACAGACATCCACAAGGTCCAAAACAATAAAATGACTCATAACTGACCTCCACAACGTTCACTGACCTCCACAAGGTTCACAGTCCTCAACAAGCTTCACAATCCTCCACAAGGTCCAAAACAATAAAATAACTCTTACTTGACCTCCATCCTACTTGACCTCCACAAGGTTGATTGACCTCCACAAGGTCCACAGTCCTCCACAAGGTCCAAAACAATATAATGACTCCTTTTAGTCCAAACAAGGTTCAAGTTCGATAAAAATGACACCAGTGCACACACACACACACACACACACACACACACACACACACACACACACACACACACACACACACACACACACACACACACACACACACACAAACAACCCAAGCAAACAGACAAACACACACACTATAAGGGCAAGGTTCTACTTCCAGTTTTCTGTCATCATATATGACACCAACATTTGAGAGATGTATATATATTATGTATATATATATGTATATATATATATATATATATATATACATATATATATATCAGCTTTCTACATCAAGATTTATAACTAATTCAAAGACACATTTCCAGGCATCTAAAATTATCAACAAATATGAAAATATAATGAATGCACCAGAGATAACATGACAAAACATCAACACAACCACCACATAACTGACAGCTATAACAGACATGAAACAATTACGTTAACCCTTCACCCCATCCGCCAATTCCCTACAGCATTTTTGGTGATGGATGAAGAAGTGAAATTGTTCAAACACTTGAAACCCAAAACACATGGTAACAACTGTATGTCACATACCTATCACAGTGACGTCAAACACTTGAAACCCAAACCCCACATGTTAACAAGGTACATGTCTGTCACGTACCTATCACAGTGACGTCAACCCAAACCCCACATGTTAACAAGGCACATGTCCGTCACGTACCTATCACAGTGACGTCAACCCAAACCCCACATGTTAACAAGGTACATGTCCGTCACGTACCTATCACAGTGACGTCAACCCAAACCCCACACGTTAACAAGGTACATGTCTGTCACGTACCTATCACAGTGACGTCAACCCAAACCCCACATGTTAACAAGGTACATGTCTGTCACGTACCTATCACAGTGACGTCAACCCAAACCCCACATGTTAACAAGGCACATGTCTGTCACATACCTATCACAGTGACATCAACCCAAACCCTACATGTTAACAAGGTACATGTCTGTCAAATACCTATCACAGTGATGTCAACCCAAACCCCACATGTTAACAAGGTACATGTCTGTCACATACCTATCACAGTGACGTCAACCCAAACCCCACATGTTAACAAGGCACATGTCCGTCACGTACCTATCACAGTGACGTCAACCCAAACCCCACATGTTAACAAGGTACATGTCTGTCACGTACCTATCACAGTGACGTCAACCCAAACCCCACATGTTAACAAGGCACATGTCCGTCACGTACCTATCACAGTGACGTCAACCCAAACCCCACATGTTAACAAGGTACATATCTGTCACGTACCTATCACAGTGACGTCAACCCAAACCCCACATGTTAACAAGGTACATGTCTGTCACGTACCTATCACAGTGACGTCAACCCAAACCCCACATGTTAACAAGGTACATGTCCGTCACGTACCTATCACAGTGACGTCAACCCAAACCCCACATGTTAACAAGGTACATGTCTGTCACGTACCTATCACAGTGACGTCAACCCAAACCCCACACGTTAACAAGGTACATGTCTGTCACGTACCTATCACAGTGACGTCAACCCAAACCCCACATGTTAACAAGGTACATGTCTGTCACATACCTATCACAGTGACGTCAACCCAAACCCCACATGTTAACAAGGCACATGTCTGTCACATACCTATCACAGTGACATCAACCCAAACCCTACATGTTAACAAGGTACATGTCTGTCACATACCTATCACAGTGATGTCAACCCAAACCCCACATGTTAACAAGGTACATGTCTGTCACATACCTATCACAGTGACGTCAACCCAAACCCCACATGTTAACTCAATGCCGTCTTGACGGCAGTCGGCTACCGCACGTTTGTTCGTTGTCGTAATCGTGACGGCATGCAGGTGCCGTCTGAATTTGCCAATTTTTTATTTTAACATGAGCGGTATTCGAGGGAGAAAACTCCTGAAAGTCAAAGTATAATCATCTATGCATCGATTGCTTCCCTTAGACCGTATCTAATCATCATACAGTCTTTGTTTTCACGAAGTTTCTAGAGTCAGTAAGCGACGCTGTACTCACCGACTTTTTCACAATGGCGGCAAAGCGACTTCGGAACCGGCGCATGTTTTCTGCGCAAGAGGCGATCCATATCATCCAAGCTGAAGGATCTGATGATGAATTAGATGTTGTTGGTGAATTATCTATCGAGGATAGGGATAATTTGTTGGATTCAGATGACGAGTTTGTCCCTGATGAAGACGATTTGCTAGAGACTGACGGTGATGAAAGTGAGGGTGATGAAGAGGTGGGTGCAGGCACTGTGAATGATGGGGGGCCTATGCAAGTCGATGATCAAGAAAGTGACCAAGACAACAATGTGGAGGAACATCAAGAGATGTGGGATGACGACAGTGACGACGACTACATGTCAGAATGGAGCAAACGTTTGAACAACTTTCCTCTTCATGCTCCATTCACTGGTAACACTGGACTGCAAGGCCCACTTCAATTGCCACCTTGGAATGACTGCAGACCAGTAGACTTTTACAAACTGTTCATCAAACACATGAAGAAGGAAACAAATAAGTATGCCATAGAAGTCATTGCTCAGAAGCAGCAGAGTGATGTACATCTGTCACCATGCTCTTTCTACAAGACCTGGAAAGCAGTGACAGTTTCTGAAATTAAACAATTTTTGGTAATCCTGATCCACATAGGCATTGTGAAGAAGCCCCAGATTGTTGATTACTGGAGCCAGAAATCTGTCCTGAGAACAATGTTTGCTCCCCAGCTGATGAAGAGAGACCGTTTCCGCTCCATCCTCATTTTCTTCCACCTGAATGACAACTCTACATATGTGCCCGTGGCCAGCCAGACCACGACCCACTACATAAAATCCGCCCGCTGTTTGACCACCTTGTCACGGTATGTTGCAGTTTCTACTTTTGTTTTATTTCATTCACAACTAATCCATATTCTATCAGTTGCATACATATTGATCAATTTTACTAAGAAAATGTTATTACAGTTGGTATTTGCCTTTCAATGATTCATGTTCTTATCAGAGACACACCTTTGACATGCCTTCTTTTGTCACATGTAAACAAAACTTTTTTTTCTTGTAGTTGAACAAATGATTGGGTTTTGAAAGGTAGGTGGGTGATGAAAAAGTAGTTGTTTACATTTGTCAACCTGTGTGTGAGTGTGTGTGTGTGTGTGTCTGTGTGTGTGTGTGTGTGTGTGTGTGTGTGTGTGTGTGTGTGTGTGTGTGTGTGTGTGTGTGTGTGTGTGTGTGGTGTGTGTGAGGGAGAGAGAGAGATACAAATGTGTGTTACTGTGTGTGTGTTACTGTGTGTGTGCACTCTGTGTTTGTGTGTGTGTGTGTGTTGTGTGTGTGGTGTGTGTGTGTGAGTGTGTGTGTGTGTGTGTGTGAAGGAAGAGATGGGTGCCCATAAATGTGATGATGATAACAATAATGATAAAATGATAATAATAATTATAATACACTGTTATGTATGGTACAGTAATGTATGTGGGTTTTTTTATTTCTGTCACCAAAATCTATATAATTTATAAACATGCCATTTATATACAAGAAATATGAAGATTAGTTGAACAGGTCAAGTCCCTTTGTGTTTTGCAGTTGTTCAACAGGTCTATCTCCCAGAATGTGACATATGCGTCGATGAAGCTCTCTGCCCCTGGCGCGGTCGGTCAGCTTTCAGGGTTTACATGAAGGACAAGCCCTGCAAGTGGGGAATGAAGCTGTATGAGCTGTGTGAGAGTCCTCTGGATATGTGTGGAACATGGAGGTGATGTGTCATGCCCCGGGGGTCAGCAACAAGCCCTTTGATGTTTTGCAGCGACTGTTGCATAACCTGAAGGACAGAGGCCACATTCTATATGTGGATAATTATTACTGCAACCCACAACTGGCAGATGAGCTTGTTGCTCAAAATATAGGTGTTGTTGGGACAGTAAGAGCGAACCGCATTGGAATGCCAAAGGATCTGGTCGCACAACCCATGAGGTCGGGTGATGTGGATTACCGCCGCAGAAACCAGACCATTGTTGTGAGATGGAAGGACAAGAGAGATGTCTACATGATCAGCACTGTCCATCGGCCTATCATGCGGGAGGTAGCCTCCAGGGCAGAGAGAAAGAAGAAACCCACTGCAGTCATTGATTACATCAACAATATGGCTGGAGTGGATCATTCTGATCAGATGGTCTCCTACATGCCCCTTCATCGAAAAACAGTGAAGTGGTGGAAGAAGCTAGCTTTCCATCTGCTGACCCTGGTCATGATCCAGTCCCATGTCCTGTACAACAAGCTTCAGGTCAGACTTCGTCGGCGTCCAGTACAGCTGGAGGATTTTGCCCTTTCTGTGTGCGAGGACCTGGCCATCTTACCCGTGGGTTTACCACCACCGCCACCAGTGGGCGATGAAGTCAACCGGCTCACAGCACGCCACTTCATGGAACCCATTGGCACCAAAAATGGCAAGCAGATCTTCCTGGGCTGCATTGTGTGTCGTGCCAAAATGGTGAGGAGAGGAGCAACCAGACAGCAGCTGAAGAATACTGCTCAAAGGACACGCTTCCGCTGCAAGCACTGTGTGAAGCCTTTGTGCGTCAATCCCTGCATGGAAATCTACCACACCCAGCTGGATTATTCAAAATAGATAGTTTTCAGCAGTGTACATAGTGTGTGTGTTAGGGTTTTCTTTTTTGTAAAATAGTGTATTGCTTTACGGCAATGCCCAATATAAAAAATCAGGAGTGTGGATTCATTGTTCACAGATTTCAAGCTCAGCGTCACTTTCTTTCACTTGTTCATTACTACACATTTTGTGATTTATCTTCATTACATGTTCATCTAACTGTGCAGAGATATCCCCCAACCTTATTTCCAACATTTAGAAGTAGTTTTACAGCTGTGGCCAAGTGCATTGGCTCTAAGTGACATTGCTATGTGGTGGATCATGTGGTTCAAAACTTTTGTTCAGAATGCTGTTTGGATACCTTAATTGGAGTAATTTCTACATTCAAGTGGGAAATCAGCACACAAACTGTGAGTAGAATGTAATGTAGCAAGCTTCTGCCTTTCTTTTGCACTTTACTGTTTGTTTCTATCTTGTTTGGTTATTTTTTAATATTTTTTTAAAAAAATGGCCTAAAACGTGCGATTTCAGGGGTCGGCAAGCACTATTTGACTGCGACTCCAAAGAGTTAACAAGGTACATGTCTGTCACATACCTATCACAGTGACGTCAACCCAAACCCCACATGTTAACAAGGCACATGTCCGTCACGTACCTATCACAGTGACGTCAACCCAAACCCCACATGTTAACAAGGTACATGTCTGTCACGTATATCACTTGAAGTCACCAACCCCACATGTAACAGCAATGTCGTCACTACCTACACATGACGTCAACCAACCCACATGTTAACAAGGCACATGTCCGTCACGTACCTATCACAGTGACGTCAACCCAAACCCCACATGTTAACAAGGCACATGTCCGTCACGTACCTATCACAGTGACGTCAACCCAAACCCCACATGTTAACAAGGTACATGTCTGTCACATACCTATCACAGTAACGTTGATCCTGAAGTTGTACTGTCGGAGTAAGCTGTTGTCTTTCTCCACGCTGATCTTGACATAGTGTTTTTCCTGTGAGTACAGCACATCCAGACTCCCATGCTTGCACCCTATCTTGGCCTGCTCACACAGTCATTGTAATGTTATTGTTTGTTATTTCTGTCTCCAGCCCAGCCGACTGCATACAGCCATATCGGGGCTGTAACTGTTTCAAAACATACACAATATTTCAACAAGAAAAAAAGGAAAAGAAAATAAAGTACACATATCAATGCATTCGCACACATAACCTAAGGAAATGCCCCTGGCATTGATCACTCAGTCCAATTCATTACACCATACTGTTAGCCTAAGTATAGTAACTCTGTACCCAATGTCTTATCATAATGTTAGCCTAAGTATAGTAACTCTGTACCCAATGTCTTACCTTAATGTTAGCCTAAGTATAGTAACTCTGTACCCAATGTCTTACACGGCTGTGCAAAACTGGCCAAATCGTTCTCTTTAGTTTATCTGCTGACGGCAGCTGTAGGCCTTCAAAGCCTGGCATTCCAGAGTGGGGGAAGGGGTGGGATGCGGGGTCGAGACCGGGTCACGGCAGTAGCTGCGGATGAATCCCTTCTTTGTCTGTATTAAAACTTGATCATTTTACCCGATCTTCTCCAGTCTGTAGACACAGAACCTAAGATTTCTGGATGTTGATTTTTCTGTGATTTACAAGTTTGTTCTAAGTGCCTGCGTTACAACTAAGAATCAGAATTTGTACCATGACTGAAGTTTGTAATCTACAAAGAATCAGAATTTGTACCATTGACTGAAGTTTGTAATCTACAAATTTTTGCAGTGACTATGTGTTCAGCTGCTGTGCTTTTTTTGTTAAAACGTGTATTCTTCACGTGTTGAAACTTCTAGTTCCGCTGATACCGAGTTTTTGTCCCCCCCCCCCCCTTTTTTTTTTCTTTTCGTTTCTCATCCTTTTGTTCTCGTTTTATTGTATTTTTTTGTTTTTTTTTTTGCGTTGACTTGGAGACTGGTTTCCAAATAATATGTGATGCTGAAGTGTTGAGGTGTATGAAGTTAACCTTTTGACCCCTGCACCCTATCCACCAACTGCAAAAACTTAACCTTTGATTCCTCATCCTCCACAGCTTCCTGCAGAAGCTGGTGGAAGGGTGAGGAATCAAAGGTAAGTTTTTGCTTTGCTAGCATGGTTGACAATGCGGTTGTGTGGACAGGGTGCAGGAGTCAAAGGTTAAGTGAAAGTTTAAGGATAAGTTACTCACTATAATCTACTTTGAACATCACATCATTCAGTCTTGTACTCAGAGCACTGTTGTGAGAGAACTGAACAGTTTTGTTGTTTCCTTACTTATTAGTGTTAAGTGTTGTGCATAGAATTGAACAATGGCTGTTGTTTATGAACACACTGCGTTTTTGCACAATGAGAGACTTCAGTCTTTGTGTCGAGTATGTGGTGGGCGTTCCAGCAAAAAAACAAAGCCCAGGGCTCCCATTCTCTGTCAGTATGTGACATCAGAACTTCGTGAGTTCTTTGAAATAGATATTTCGTGCGATAGTCCACATATTCACTCTAGCACTCTGTGCTCAAAGTGCTATGCACGGCTGAGAAAATTGAAGATGTTGTCTGTTCCATCGAAAACGATATTGAAAACCAGTCTGTCTGATGTGGAGAAGGCGGCACCGATGTGGGTTAACTTTGATGCAGCCTTGTCTGTTCACCAGTGTTCTGTTTGTTCCGTGTTTGTCAGTCAACAAAGGGAGGAAGGCCAGCCAAAAGAAAGAGAAGCTCACAACAGCCACAACAGAGCAATTCCATTGATGGCCATGATATGGACATGGAATCCGACAACAACTCAACCTTTCTCCCCACTGACACTTCCACTCCCAGGAAGAGCTCCTTCCATGGTCCAGTCGGTGCGACACAAGCATCTTTCAGTGACATGCAAACCTCTCCCATCGCACAAAAAAGCAACACAACAGACACTTGCATACAAACAACACCCCAAAAAGCCAAGTCAGTGGTGCAAACTGTTGACAGCACAACCTCTCCTATTGTCAAGTCTGTAGTTCGTCATGTCAGTGAACTGAGTGGTCCTCTCAGCAGAGATGAAGAACAATACCTAACAGCACTTACACGCATTAAAATAGCAGAGTCTGACGACAAATCAACCGCCAGACTAAAAACAAAAGGCCAGCCTATCATCATGAGAAAAGTAGTAAAACCACGGAAGCCATCAGTTGTGGCCAGACTGGCACTTAAAAAGAAAAGAGCAAGACAGATAGACAGGTTTCGACTTGGTGTATCAGGATCCTCACCAGACGAACAGTGCAACAGCAAGCAGCAGAACTGAAGAAGACAACAAAAACATACCAACAAAGAGTTCTACAGGCTGCAGGATTTAACAGACCCTCAGTTACTTGCGAAGCAAGGGCTGGCATGGAGAACAGGTCTTGGCCTCAGCTGGAGCAAGCAGAGAAAGCAACACCAGTTTGTCAGAAGTCTGGGCATTAAACTGGAAAGTGAAAAGGCCGAAAGGCGTCTTCAGAGAAAAATAATGTGCAGTGATATTAAAATCCAACACATGAGACTGGAGTCAGCAGATAGTCCAAGTCAAGACAGCATGCCAGCAGATAGTCCAAGTCAAGACAGCATGCCAGTTGGACTCTGTGGGAGTGATGATCTGCCAGCCTTTGTCAGAAATATTCTTGACCAGTGTGACCAAGAAAACCTGCTGACCTGGCATGATGATTCCATCCCAGAAAACGAGGTGTGGGTGAAGATCGGCGGAGACCATGGGGTGGCAGCTTTAAGCTCATGCTACAGGTGGCCAACGTGAAGGAGCCAAACTCAAAGCAAAACACCATCTTGCTGGAGCTGGCCAACTGTAAGGACAACCACAACAACCTGAAAAAACTGCTTCGACCGTACAAACGCCAGGTTGCAAATCTACAAGCAGGCAGAATGGAAAGGGAAACAAATCCGAGTTTTTCTGTTCGGAAACTACGAATTTCTCACGAAAATCTACGGCCTGTCCGGTGCACAGTCACTCCACCCCTGTCTATGGTGCACCACATCAAAGAGGTACCTTCAGAAAAGTCAGGCTGAGCAGCCCGTGGCTTCAAAGAGAAGCCTGAAGAGCATCAAACGTGACAGACGGCGGTTCAGAATCCACGGCGGTAATGACAAGAAAAAAGCCAAGTCATTTAACAAATGTAATACACACCCCACTGTTTGATGTTCCACTCAGCCAGGTTGCCCCACCCTATCTCCATATTCTTTTGGTGTGGCGAAAAAGCACCATGATCTCCTGGAAGAGGACTGTCATCGTCTTGACAAACATATAGCAGCATGTTTGGCAGAGGATAGAGAGAAAATATATGAAAATATGTCACCTTTTGGGAAATATGTCAACAACATGCAAAAATTAAAAGCAGGAATCATCGATAAGGAGAGGGAGCTGGACAGGCTGGGGACAGAATTAGCTTTTTATGACCTTTCTGCACAGACTGGCGAGGGTGATGCAGCTTTGTTTGATCGACGGCAGAAAGAGGAGGAGTAAAACGAACTCCTACAGGACATAGAAGAAGAAGAATGTAGAAGACAGCCACTGGCATTTCGCTTAGGGCCTGTAACATCTAATCTAGACATTACACTGAGGGAAAACAAAATTACAGTGCAGGCCTACCATGGACGTAGTTTTGTTGGCAACCACTGCCACAAATATCTTCAGCCAAGCGTGACTGAGAACATATGCCAGTCAGTCGCCCACATCAACACAGACGTCTGATACGACCATCAAGAAACAAGCTGTTGATATTGGGAAGAAATACTACAGGCTGAATTCTCTGTACTACCGCATTCACAGGAAAATTTCACACACAAAACCAGTAACAGAAGTGGACATCAAGGAAACTGAACAATATATTAATGACTATATGGCTTATTTCAGACAACACTTCCCCAAAACTAAGATAATCCCCAAGCAACACATTCTGGAACACCACTGCCTGGAGTTCATGAAAACCTGGCACTTTGGCTTGGGACTGCATGGTGAACAGGGTGGAGAAGAGACACACGCCTTCGTCAACGAACTGAAAGTGAGAGTTCGAGGTGTCAACAGAGCAGAGGACAAGGTGCGCGTGCTGTTGAAGGAACACATGACAGTTGTGTCTCCTCTCCTCCGTGCAGCCATGCCCTTTAACGCACCAACAAAGGGCACCAAGAAATAGATAATGCCAGTTGTAATCACACTTTTTTTTAAAATACCAATTTGTTCAAGGAATATTACAGTGTATAGCAGTGACGTTAGGTCCAGAGTCAGCTAGGATAAGAGCTGTGCGTGTGAGTGTCTGGTGAAAAAAAGAGTGTAATAAAGGAACAAATGTTGAATGTAGACACGTTTTAGACCAGGCAACACTATGCCAGGAACAGTGAGTTTTGAATAAAAATGTGCAGAAGGTCCAGACTGTGACGGTTTTATGGTGTTTTTTTTTTTTCATTTTATGCATTTCTCCTGCGATTTAACAGGTGCTAACAGAATTTTCAAAATTTTGATTTCCATGGATTCTTTTTAACAACACTACAGCTGCAATGAAAGGATTTTCTTTTATGGAGGAAACACAAGGATTGACTTGACCGTTGAAACAGACAGGGAAAAACACACTGAAATTGTTTTGCAGTCTTTAGACAGCTTTTGTAGTTCTTGTAGCTTTATTTTTTCGTCACAGTTGGCTAATGATAAATACAATAGTGAACAACAGTTCAGTGGCTGGATGTGTTGTCTGTTTATCCGAGAAATTGACCGACATGTGCAGTTGAGTGTACACTATTCCTTACTGTGTTAAAAACTTCAACTTGCATTCAACACGCACCCAGAAGTGTGTGATGACCAACCTCTTGACCCCAATTCAGTGGAGTAATTAAAACGCGCGCCTCTCCTCCCACGTTCAGGTCGAAATCTTTCAAGTAAGTGGAGGTGCACGCTGGCATGCCGTAGTTTGTGTGGCATGTTGTTCTGTGTGCATGGAAACTGTCAGGACTGCATTAACGGCGGTTTAAAACAGCAAAATTTTGTGAAATCGGAAATTAACCGTCTCCGTGCTTGTGATTGTGCATGTATTTGAACTAACACTGCAGTCTGCTTTGCCAGTCAAACATATTCGTGTTTGGTGTCATTTTAAAGCTTGTGGTTCTGGCCATCCAGCTATCTACAATACACTCTTGTTTGGCTAAAGCGCTTTAAAAAACATATGGCATTTTAAAGTCATACCCATTTCCCCCAGTTAAACCCAGATGTCAGCTATGGCTGCTGACAGGCCAGATATAAACAGTCTGCCCAGGGAAGGCAGGCATCATGGTCGGGTCACGCATAGTCAGCGCACTCGGCTCAGCAACTAAAGGGAAGGGTTGGAACAGCAGTGCTTACCGTAATGTTAGCCTAAGTATAGTAACTCTGTACCCAATGTCTTACCGTAATGTTACCCTAAGTATAGTTAACTCTGTACCCAATGTCTTACCGTAATGTTACCCTAAGTATAGTAACTCTGTACCCAATGTCTTACCGTAATGTTACCCTAAGTACAGTAACTCTGTACCCAATGTCTTACCGTAATGTTACCCTAAGTACAGTAACTCTGTACCCAATGTCTTACCGTAATGTTACCCTAAGTACAGTAACTCTGTACCCAATGTCTTACCGTAATGTTACCCTTAGTAACTTTATACCCAATGTCTTACCATAATGCTACCCTAAGTATAGTTACACTGTACCCAATGTCTTACCGTAATGTTACCCTAAGTATAGTAACTCTGTACCCAATGTCTTACTGCAATGTTACCCTAAGTATAGTTACTCTGTACCCAATGTCTTACCGTAATGTTACCCTAAGTAGAGTAACTCTTGACCCAATGTCTTACTGTAATGTTAGCCAAAGTATAGTGACTCTGTACCCAATGTCTTACCATGTTACCCTAAAATACTAACTCTGTACCCAACATTTTACTATAATGTTACCCTAAAATACTAAATCTGTACCCAACATTTTACCATGTTACCCTAAGTATAGTAACTCTATAACTAGGTACCGGCAGCCTCTCTTAAGCAATGCGGGAATTGTGTCGGTCAGTGGAAAAATTGCACATAGTATGTTTATCAGTCAAATATTCTTGCAAATGAATATGAATGACAAAGTTGTTATCATGAAGATAAAGATTGGTCTTTCCTCTATTCGATCTGTGCTGTTTGTTTTTGTTATAAATGCACCCATATGAAAATCTGCGCAAAAAAAACCAAAAGTTTCACGTGTGTGACATAATGGCGACTGGCTCATGGCAATGCTTGGGGTGACCGGTGAACGGCAACTTAAATTACACGGGTCACATAGGACTACCGTCACAGAAATTAGTACAGTTGACAGGTCGAAACCTGTCCTTCATTCCCGTATAATATTTACTTTATAAAATTATTAGTTTGTTAGTCTTCTAAAGGTCGGAATATTGGCAAACTTTGAAGAAGAATATCTGAGGATCTCCTTGATATATCAGATCATGTCCGCGGATGCGCAAACAGCTTATGTTTTTGCTAAATTTAACCGTAGACGGAACTGTGGATGTGACGTATACGGGGTGTGCGCGAGTCTCGGAAGGGCGGGTATCCGTGATCTGCCATTTCAGCATATGGGGAACCTCGAATCATGGCGGCCTTCGAAGCGATCACTGAAAGTCCAGTCAACGAATTTCTACTTGTGATCGTCAAGCTGAAGAACAAACGTTGTAAACATCGACTGATTTTCCATGAAAATTGACTTGGAAGTTTGATTCAGTGAATTGTTTTTGATGTTTCTCTTTTTTAGAAAGATTTTAAAAGAAACCCGTGGGAGGTATAGCCTGCATAAGCAAAGAATAGAAAGTACGATCTGTGGTTTGATGTTTTATCGCCAAGGGATTTTTTTTAAGTGACCTGGAACTAGTAGAAGTAAAACTGTGTGAAGCGACTGCTTTCCAAAGGTGTTTATATTGCTAGTATTTAATGAATACGATGGAATTTTATTTTTAATATACTGAAACCATAATATTTGTGCTAGATTTGATTTTATCAAGATTTTGCGCTATACAAATAAAATATTGTATTGTATTGTATTGTAGAAATTCAAACCGGAAGTTGGTCGGCGAGTGCATGTCGTCTATCGGATCAGATTCGACAATGTTTATCATCGCAAAGAAACAGCAAATAGCGGTTTTGCACAGTCACACACGTGCGCACGCACACATTATCAGAACACTATATTGCATCAGGCAAACACGGACACAGCTCCACAAAGTCCAATGAGCCTTTCTAATGGCACAATATAAGAATACTTTACTCTCAAAAGTAATACCTGGCACAAATTAAAGAAAACATTTGAGAAAAAATCAGGATTTTATTTCTGTTTGTTTTCAAGGCAATGATGATTTTTTGTGGATGAAATTAACCATCACTGCCACCAAAACTTCAACAGCAGACACTCACTAATAGTAATAAACTACTTCTACAGTTAAAACTGTTGAGAACTGAGTGTGTAAGTCGCAGGACAAGAACAGGGCTTTTGTTTTAAAAATTAGTAACACTGATTAATCATCACCTCAGGGGCTAAATCTGAAGACAAAAACTGAGACAGTTTTACAAGAAGCGGGGAGATTTTCAGTGGATAGACCAGACATTGAAAATTTCTGTCTGTGAATATGGGAAGATGCATGTTACTGTGAAATAACTGATGAAAATAACTTATTGATAAACATTAGGAATGAGAATAGAAATGGCTGTAAGTCATACACTGCATTGCCAGGCATATCTTCTGCTGTTACACATTTTAGTTTCATTAAGTTATTGAGAAGGATGTCTTTCTGTGCTAGTATGATACAAGGTCATCTGTGGATCACATTGTTTCAGACTAAATCAGTACATGCATACAAAATCTTAAAATCTCATATATTAGCATTTACTTGTAAAGAGTGAAGCTGTAGCTTTGTATTTGATTCACATGCAAAATTTCAGGAGATTCCATCAAGACATAATGTGAGTTATGTCTGTTTTAAGTTGCCCGACACATGGGCACTCACATTATTTGGGTGCAAATGCATACAAAATATCTTACATCTTGACTATAACTAAGCTTGTAAATAATTCACTTGTAGCTTTCTGTCTATTTGATTCACACACAAAATTTCAAGGAAATCCATAAAAAAATAAGCGAAATATGTGCGTTTAAATTTGGTCTGATGCGTGAACCATGCTTTTTCCATCGTTCAAATGAGATATTTTGCCACTTTTTGGAGCCATATAACTCATGACTTTGTCACTTTACGCTGCCCCCAAAAATTTAAGCTTCATACATAACATTGTTTCTGAGAAAAAGTAAACTCTAGCCAATTCTGTCTTCTTATTTTTGTGTAATGGGGGTGCAAAAATGGCTTGTCATGCAATTTCGAACAATGACAAAATGGTATATTTATGAAGTTTGCAGCACTGCTGTGTAAATTTATGAACAGATCTGCCTGTATGCTTGCTTTTTTACGTAGTTTATGTTGTTAAGAATTAAAATCAGGAATGACATTCTCTGTCTGAGGACTTCTGGAAAATTTAGGTTCCTGCAAACTTGCTACATTTCACAATTGGCGAAAATGTACATAAACTGCCGTTTTCAAAGTGGTTATCTCTGGACCTAATACAGCTAGAGACTTACTTTTTTGCATTGTGCTTATTTTTTCTTGTACTTTTCAGAAATATAAGTGTTAATAACCTTTTCAAAAGTTTATTTTTTGGCTGCCGGTACCTACTATAAGTATGACCCTATGTCTTACCATAATGTTACGTTAAGTATAGTAACTCTGTACCCAATGTCTTACCATAATGTTACCCTAAGTATAGTAACTCTGTACCCAATGTCTTACCATAATGTTACCTAAGTATAGTGACGTACCCAATGTCTTCCATAATGTTACCCTAAGTATAGTGACTGTACCCAATGTCTTACATAATGTTACCCTAAGTATAGTGACTGTACCCAATGTCTTACCATAATGTTACGCTAAGTATAGTGACTGTACCCAATGTCTTACCATAATGTTACCCTAAGTATAGTGACTGTACCCAATGTCTTACCATAATGTTACCCTAAGTATAGTAACTCTGTAACCAATGTCTTATAATGTTACCCTAAGTATAGTAACTCTATACCCAATGTCATATCATAATGTTACCCTAAGTATAGTAACTCTGTACCCAATGTCTTACCATAATGTTACCCCAAGTATAGTGACTCTGTACCCAATGTCTTACCATAATGTTACCCCAAGTATAGTAACACTGTACCTAATGTCTTATAATGTTACCCTAAGTATAGTAACTCTATACCCAATGTCATATCATAATGTTACCTAAG
Organism: Monoplex corrugatus; assembly: GCA_030674185.1. Lineage (NCBI taxonomy): Eukaryota > Metazoa > Mollusca > Gastropoda > Littorinimorpha > Ranellidae > Monoplex > Monoplex corrugatus. The sequence goes on along the minus strand of CM060312.1, from coordinate 4,285,328 downwards.
TATAGTAACTCTGTACCCAATGTCTTACCATAATGTTAGCCAAAGTATAGTGACTGTACCAATGTCTTACCATAATGTTACCCCAAGTATAATAACACTGTACCTAATGTCTATATATAATGTTACCCTAAGTATAGTAACTCTATACCCAATGTCATATCATAATGTTACCCTAAGTATAGTAACTCTGTACCCAATGTCTTACCATAATGTTACCCCAAGTATAGTAACACTGTACCTAATGTCTTATAATGTTACCCTAAGTATAGTAACTCTGTACCCAATGTCTTACCATAATGTTACACAAATCATAGTGCCTCTGTACCCAGTGTCTTAAAAAAGTACCATAATGTTAGCCAAAGTATAGTGACTGTACCAATGTCTTACCATAATGTTAGCCAAAGTATAGTGACTCTGTACCAATGTCTTACCATAATGTTACCCTAAGTATAGTAACTCTGTACCCAATGTCTTACTGTAATGTTACCCTAAGTATAGTAACACTGTACCCAATGTCTTACCATAATGTTACCCTAAGTATAGTACCACTGTACCCAATGTCTTACCGTAATGTTACCCAAAGTGTAGTACGTGGCCAACGACTTACCAAGACAGTACTGCCCTTCCTGAAATCACTGTGAGAAGACTGATTGACACTGACTACCACCCCACAATCCTGGATGTGGAAGGCCTCAAAGTGCAGCTTAAGGATGTTGGCCTCTGCAGTGGCTGCCCCGATGACCACCCCACAGTCACGGTACAACTGTCGGTCATATGCTCCGCGTCCGACAACAATCACACTTTTTTTTTTGGAGGCCCAGTAGACAACATCTGTCAAGTCTTCCCTGCACACATCTCGGCTGTCTAACGTCAATTCTGTTTTAAAAAGGAAAGAACATATATATAAACAGAATGAGAATACATACTGAATTTTAATGAAACAAGACAGGAGTTGTCACTTTAACGAAGAAATATTTTAATTATAATTTCCCCTCTACAAGAAAATTTCCATTATATCATGCACAAGAATGTATACTTAATGTTACTAGAATTACTGCAGTTTCAAAGCCATTATTAAAAAATCTTAACAATAAAAACTCCCTGACATCAATTTCAAGTTGTCTTTGAATCATTTCTTTTGGTCACTATGAGAACCTTTGTGTGGCCTAACTGAACATGTTTTTTTGGTGCCATCAGTACAGATTTGGCAAGCGAGTGACATGACCTGCCCATCAAACCTAAGACCACATCAAGATGGTGTGCACACTGGGCAGAGCAGGAACCACAGCAACAGGGATCTTGTAATATCACTACATGTTCTACTGCTTGCACAGATTTACTGTGTTGAGAACTGGTTCAGCTCTCCTCTGCAGTTTTTAAAGTTTTGGAATTAACCTCTTCCCTGCTTACGCCATGTCTACTATGGGCCGTTTTGACATGTCCGTACACCCGTAACCATGTCACCCACGGGGGATTTTCGTCATTGAAATTTTTTGGGAAAATGTGAGATAACATTAGAAATTTGGCCAACCTCTTGTGGAGATGTCAAAGTTCAGTTTTTCCCTTTGAACGTTCATAATTAATTAGTCTAATTAGCATAGGAAAGTAATGAACCCGATTATACGATTCAAGATGGCGGAATGACTGCCTATTCTGTCTCTTCCTCCACTGCGCTTCACCCAAGAACTTACTGACTGTTGAAAAGAAAAAGATTCACAGAGAGTAATAATAGAAAGAAAACTTTTTCACTTGATCTTTATTATTACAGCCACATAACAAAACCATCTGACCAGCCACAACAACAGCCACATAACAATCCATCTGACCAGCCACACAACAACAGCCACATAACAAACCATCTGAACAGCCACACAACAACAGCCACACAACAACAGCCACACAACAACAGCCACACAGCAAACCATCTGACCAGCCACACAACAACAGCCACACAACAACAGCCACACAGCAAACCATCTGACCAGCCACACAACAACAGCCACACAACAACAGCCACACAGCAAACCATCTGACCAGCCACACAACAACAGCCACACAACAACAGCCACACAGCAAACCATCTGACCAGCCACACAACAACAGCCACACAACAAACCATCTAACCAGCCACACAACAGCCCACAACAGCCACACAACATGCAACAGCAACACAACAAACCATCTAACCAGCCACACAACAAACCATCTGACCAGCCAACAACAACAGCCACACAACAAACCATCTGACCAGCCACACAGCAACAGCCACACAACAAACCATTTGACCAGCCACACAACAACAGCCACACAACAAACCATTTGACCAGCCACACAACAACAGCCACACAACAAACCATCTGACCAGCCACACAGCAACAGCCACACAACAAACCATTTGACCAGCCACACAACAACAGCCACACAACAAACCATTTGACCAGCCACACAACAACAGCCACATAACAAACCATCCGACCAGACACACAACAAACCATCTAACCAGCCACACAACAACAGCCACACAACAAACCATTTGACCAGCCACACAACAACAGCCACAAAACAAACCATTTGACCAGCCACACAACAACACACACAACAAACCATTTGACCAGCCACACAACAAACCATCTGACCATATACACAACAACAGCCACACAACAACAGCCATAAAACAAACCATCTGACCAGACACACAAGAAACAGCCACACAAGAACAGCCACACAACAAACCATCTGACCAGATACACAACAGCCACACAACAACAGCCACACAACAAACCATCTGACCAGATACACAACAACAGCCATACAACAACAGCCACACAACAAACCATCTGACCAGACATAACAACAGCCATACAACAACAGCCACATAACAAACCATTTGACCAGCCACACAACAACAGCCACACAACAACAGCTACACAACAACAGCCACACAACAACCCATCTGACCAGATACACAACAACAGCCACACAACAACCCATCTGACCAGATACACAACAACAGCCACACAACAACCCATCTGACCAGATACATAACAACAGCCACACAACAACAGCCACACAACAAACCATCTGACCAGATGCACAACAACAGCCACACAACAGCCAGACAACAGCTACACAACAACAGCCACACAACAACCCATCTGACCAGACACATAACAACAGCCACACAACCCACCTGACCACACATAACAGCCACACAACAACAGCCACACAACAACAGCCACACACAACAATCTGACCAGACACATAACAACAGCCACACAACAAACCACCTGACCAGACACACAACAGCCACACACACAACAACGCCACACAACAACCCATCTGACCAGACACATAACAACAGCCACACAGACAACCCATCTGACCAGATACACAACAACAGCCACACAACAAACCATCTGACCAGATACACAACAACATCCACACAACAACAGCCATACAACAACAGCCGCACAACAGCCACACAACAACATGCAACAGCAACACAACAAACCATCTAACCAGCCACACAACCATCTGACCAGCCAACAACACCAAACCATCTGACCAGCCACACAACAGCCACACAACAAACCATCTAACCAGCCACACAACAACAGCCACACAACAAACCATCTGACCAGCCACACAACAACAGCCACACAACAACAGCTGCACAACAGCAGCCACACAACAACAGCCACACAATAACAATCACATAACCAACCATCTGACCACACAACAACAGCCACACAACAAACCATCTGACCAAATACACAACAGCCACACAACAGCCACACAACAAACCATCTGACCAGTCACACAAAAAAACCATATGACCAGACACACAACAGACACACAACAAACCATTTGACCAGACACACAACAAATTATCTTGTCTGCAGAAAGACAACCTACATTTACTGCTGATTCTAATTAGTGCCCATTAATCATCAACAATGTTAGATCCAGCTACCAATATGCATTACAACTATAACTGGTTACAAGCTGGCAGTATAATGAGTATTACTAACTTGTCATTTCCATGGCAGAAGACAGCATGGTGAACCAACACAGGAGTAAATTGAGCAGCACACCCATCAACAGAATTTCCTTTGAATGATTTTCCATCTTCCTCCAGGTGCTGCACACGAAAAGAAAAAAAAAAAAAAAAAATTATTACTGGCAGTGTAAAAAGTAGGGCCTACTCATGATGTTTCAAAATAATTCTGCAGATTTATTCTCTACCTAACTCAACTGTGTAACTAAGTCCTTTATATTAACTCACTCGGTACGACGGAACGATTAATCTCTGCAAATGCTGTATGCGCTCATCTCCCTGCCTTTGGAAATCCTTTCAGTAACGAGATTATTCTTCTCTATGAATACTGTACATGCAGGACCCCCCCCCCTCCCACACACACACCCACCCACCTATGGAATATCCTTTAACTAGTTTAAGTGACAAGATTGTTCTCTATAAATACTGTATGTGCTCACATAACTTCTGCCTTACAGGCTTTAGGTTATGAAATTCTTTACATGTGTCCTCATTCCCTATCAATCGAACTCAGTTGAGTTATTCTGAGCTTTGTAACATGAAATACACTCATCTGTATGTGATGTGCAACCTTGTTACAAAAAGAGAGTAAACAATAACAAGCACGCACACACGCACGCATGCACACACACACACACACACACACACACACCACACACACACACACACACACACAGAGTATGTGTGTGCAGCAGGACTTGTGTACTGATACAGTGATACAAGCCTACACAATATTTTCATCCTAATAGCAATTCTAGTGCTAACGACACTAATGAATGAAACACCTACACTTCCTATACAAATATTTTTTAAATCTTTGTGCAAAATTTTAACCCTTTCACTTCTGTACCATGTCCACTAGCACCCTGCATTGTCAATCATGTTAGCAAAGGAAAAACTTAACCCTCGGAACCCTCTGATTCCCTGTCCACGGTATGGTTATGGTAGTCAAAGGATTAAGTTTTTGCAGTTGGTGGATGGGGTATGGGAGTCAAAGGGTTAAGACCAAAGTCGTTATGTATAACATCTTTGGTTAAGACACAAACGTAAATGACATAAACAGAAGCTCGCACACCCACGCAAACTCTCACTCTGACACTGTCACTAGACTAGAGATAAATAACGAAGTAGGCTATACTCCTATAGGCCTACAAAATCAAACGCCGAATAACGTCAGTTCAGAGTATATATATTAGATGTACTTTACAGCAAACTGTCATTCAAACATTTTTTTTTTCATAAATACCGAATCGTTCATTTACTCTACCACACCTAGATTTCACTTTTCGACACTCCCAGTTGAGTTCAACCGAGTGGGTTTTCTCCACTTTAGCAACTGGCTGTTAACTGAAATCAATGTCAAAATGTTAATATTTACATTTATCTTCGTCCGTTTGAAGATAACTCACTCAGACGTTTGTTATTAAACATGTACTGTTTCCCATGTGGAATTAGATCACAAAACAACATACCTGCAATTAGTGAAATCCCCCCAAATCCGTCATAATTTTCAGTAGTCTGTTTCCGTATCCATTTTGTAAACAGGAGTAAGCGCCACCGTACAGGTAAGGGAAGCAACTCGCACGCATTTCAATTTTGAGAACGCAACTAGGCCTATCTGCCATTATTATATATCTATCTGTGCGCGCGCGCGCGCGTGTGTGTGTTGTGTGTGTGTGTGTGTGTGTGTGTGTGTGTGTTCAAAAGAAAACAGAAAAAAATAGCATATTTTGATGGACGGTTATAAATCATTACCAACTTTAAACAAGTTTACTGCCTGGATCAACGATTAACTTTCAGTTCGCTACGACTAAGTGACGGCAGTTACGGTCAATGAAGCCAGAGAGAGAGTAGAAAATCTCGCTTACGTCTCTTGATACACTGCAAAATTCAAAATTTTGGGTATATGTAAGAATATCCAAAATAACATGGCAAACGCAATGAGGAGTCACAGTTGCCGAAGTTTGGAAATGGGCCAAAGTCTAGCACAAAAGTTACTGCAAGGTCATGGTCGCAACTACACAATTATAGTTACTGACCGATTTTCGGCCCCTTCAAGGTTAGTTGTGTGGGCGTCTCTCTCCTTTCGCACGGGTTAATTTCTATCCCTTTGACTCCCGCACCCTATGCACCAACTGCGAAAATTTAACCCTTTGTTTCCCTCACCCTATCCACCAGCCTCCCGCAGGAAGCTGGTAAATAGGGTGAGGGAATCAGAGGGTTAAGTTTTTGCTTTGCTAACATGGTTGACAATGCAGCAGGATGCCGATGGACAGGGTGCGAGAGTCAAAGGGTTAATGGTTCAACCATTGGGTGCCCCCCTCCCTCCTCCCACCCTTTAATCTTCTATATCAATGTATTGTGGGCTAGTTGTTTTGTTTTCGTTTTTTTTTTTTTTTTTTCTCGATAGAGCCGTGAAGTCGAGATCTGATCTAAATATAGAGTTCGGCCCCAGCCCGCAAAATTAAAAAGTGGCCTGTTCACTGCCCATCTTTAACATTTCCATTATTCTGGCAATGTCAGCTGGCGGTGTCAGCTTAGTGTTCCATAAGTCCCGTCTCCTCCTTGTCCATTTCAAGACCTTGCCAGTGTGTAGGGTTTTGCACAGGCTCGGGGAGTCTGCTAGATAACTGCTGGCAGATTTGGGTGGGAGCGCGTATGGATTGTTCAAGTGTGATGAATCCCTCGTGAAGAAAGTCCACTCGTACCCGTCTTCTTCCTCTGTCTGTCTGTCTCTGTCTGTCACTCTCTGTCTGTCTGTCTGTCCGTCCGTCTGCCTGTCTGTCTGTCTCTCTGTCTCTCTGTCTGTCTGTCTGTCTCTCTCTCTCTCTTTAAGCGTTCCCAGTTTTCTTGGACGCTGACGGTATGCACGTTCAAGTTGTTTTGGCCAAACTGTGCAGGCAGTATTTTGCTGCAGACTGTATACTCCATCTCTGGTGGGTGTGCATGCTTTGAGTTCGTGTTTACATAGGCCAGCCACTGACGTGACTTACAGGATCTTCAGCGTGCATGTTTGATATCCTGCATCCGTGTGCACACCAAACAGGGGTCTAGGCATTGGTAGATCTGCACACACGTGATGACTTGGAAGAATTGAACGTTTTCCACCTTTTATCCACGAGGTGGAAGTTGTCAAGGAGGATTGAACTCAGGATCTTTCCACTGGACGTCTGATGTTTACACACTTGACCACCGTGCCCAGCAGATGTGTATTTCTTCAGTAAAATTGATCTGTGAGCATTCTCTCTTTCCCTTTCCTTCTCGTATTAAATGTGTTCTGGAATTGTTTATATTCTCCTGGGATTTTCTGCCCCACCCCCCTCGGTTTCTGTTTTCTTTTGTTTGTTTGTTTGTATGTTTGTTTGTTTTTTCCTCTCTCTCTCCTATAATATATTTTTACGTCAATTCTTTGGTGTGGGCGTTTCATAGGCCCGTCTCATTCCTCAGTTCAGAACCTTGCCGGAATAAAAGGTTTTGCGCACGCTCGAGGATTGTAAGCAGATAATCGCTGACAAAGACGGACGAAGCGCATGTAGCAGTATCTGAGTAGAACGAATCACTTTGAGAAGAAATCTTTACACTTTTTATTTCTTGTTCTTCTTCTCCCCCCCCCCCCCCTTTTTTTTGTTTGTTTGTGTTTTTTGTTTTTTTTTTGTTGTTTTTGTTTGTTTTTTGTTTGTTTGCTTTTGTTCGTTCGGAGTTTGTTTGATTCATTTTGTTTCAGTTTCTGTAAACAGCATCTTACGCTGGGAATAAATTCCACAACACTTACACCACAGATGCTATGTGATGGAGAAGATCCAAACTGATGATAGCATAAGACACAAGCCCTATTCATTAGCAAGGACGTGTGTGTGTGTGTGTGTGTGGTTGTGTGTGTGTGTGTGTGTGTGTGTGGTGTGTGACCCATCAACTGTCAGCATCATCAAGTTCGATGGTAGTCGCCGCAGCAGACGTCACAACAACTCACCTCAATTTACATAAGTCTTGACTTTTCTGTGCTACTTCATAGACCTTCAGACTGCTGATGCTGGTGGTGATGTTCATATGTAGGGGGTGGGTGGTCTGCCACCATTTATTTTAGCCTCGACTTTTTAACACAAAACTGTTGTCATTAATTTGTGTTGGTAATGCTGGTTGCCTGGCTGATGTATTTCAATTTTCTTTTGATTTCAGCCCGCAATTGACGTTGGACTGTGAGTTCGTTCAAAATGCTTTTATTTGTTCTTTTATCGGTCCATTTGACTCTAAAAAGCCGCCTGTAGAACCATATAATTATTTGCTGTTTCGATCTTATTTTCATCTGCTTTTCTGCATGTCCAGGCTTCACAGCCACAAAGCATTACTGGTCAGGTCAGACATTTTAGAATGTTGATTTTCTAGGCTGTTGGTATACTTATGTCTGTCCAGATGTTATTCGGTTGGATTGTTCTCTGGTTTTGCCGTTCCTTCTCTTGTTTTCATGTCCTTAGTACAGGTGCCATCACGAGCTTAAATTGAATCTAAATGTTTAAAATCGCTGACATGTTTTAATGCAGTCTTGTTGATTTGAATATCTCGTTGTGTTTTTCTTCGCTCTCTAAGTGTATTACTTTTGTCTTCTTGGCATTTAGATTAGACCTGCCCACTGCATTTACTCTGTACAGAATTGTTTTAATGCCAGTGATATTGTCCAACATCAGTGCAGTATCACCAGCATATCGTAGATTCGTGCTGTTTCGACCGCCATGTCTTCAATATCTGCCCCTCTCTCAATGTGTTCCGTGTAGATGCTGAAGAGATGAGATGTGAGGATGCAGCCCTGACGGACTCCTTTCTTGATACTAGAATATTTGCAGTTTCGGCTGTTCCATCTAATTGTTGCTTTTTGGTCTTGTAAATGACCGCAATGAGAGAAATCAATTGTTCGGGAAAGCCCATCTTCTTCATGGTATCAAAAAGATAATGGATGTGACGCTGTCAAATGCTTTGCTGGAAGTCGAAAGTAATCCTTAAAAGTGAAAGCAACCCTTAAAAGTTTTAACATGTTAATGATCGGATTGTAGAAGTAAAGCTTAAAACCAAGCCTGTCACTTTAAATATCAACCAGGTATATGTCCCTACATGTCCAGGCTCAGAAGACGTAATAAATAAATATACATATCTTTACCATTTTATCAGCCTGTCAGTGAGGCAACCCGGTCACACTGTAATGAACTGTTGCCTATGTCTACATTTCCATCTGTTGGTATCAGTAAGATAACGATCACTTGTTGCCTTAGCAATTTTGTTTGGATTTTGTAATTGGTATTTTTGGAACTGTTATTGTTGTTGTTTCCATGTTTTAATTTACTGATGGCTTCATACTGACCAGAGGAATTCTGTGTATGTCCCTGCGCGAGCACACGTGCTGTTTGTGTATACGCATGCACTGTGTGCCGCGCACGCGTGTGTGTGTGTGCGTTCCTGCACGCGTACACGTACTTGTGTGAACACACTCACAATGTATATATATATATATATATATATAATATATATATATATATATATATATATATGTATATATATGTGTGTGTGTGTGTGTGTGTGTGTGTGTGTGTGTGTATGCGCGTGCGTGTGTGTGTGTGTGCGCGCGCGCACGCGCACTCGTGGGAGTGTCTGAAATCCTGGGCTAAGGAGCACCTAGTGGTGGTCTTGTTCCCAACAGCATGAGTAAGGCTGGAATCTCTCTCTCGTCTCTGTCTCTCTTTCCTCTGTCTCTCTCACGCACAGACACATAAAACACGCACAAAGCGAAAATACACAGACACACACACACTGACACAGACACAGACACAGACACACACACAAAGTGAAAATGCTTTACAACAAACAAACAAAAAGAAAACCCAAACAGAAAGAAAGTAAGAATACAAAAAACATTCAAAATTTTATTTGCCATGGTTGTTATAATATGCAAACTGTAAGAACAGGTTTAACGGCATGGCACTGTAGTATACAGCCATGTTTTAAAGCAGAGTAAACAATTATTTATAGGATGAAGTGTTTTGTCTCAGTCGTTAACTTTAACAGTGACAATTTGAAAAACCACAATGTGACAGCAGCAGCAATAAAACTTTTTTTTGTCAGTCAGATGCTGGCAGCTGACACGTGAAAGTAACAATGTGATTCAGTGTGTTTACAGCCCCCATAGCATTCACTTGATTAAAATGCGCGTACACTGCAGACTGCACTGACTTCTGACGTCTTCACGGACACATTGAAATGGCAACATTTAGAACACAAACATCTTAAGTAAATATCTCAATATGAAGGCACTGTTTATGATATGATAATCAAGACAACAATTTCAATACGAACAGAACAGAAATGTATTCAAATATTTTAAAAATAAAATTTAAAACAGGTTACAAGACAGTCAAAACAAGATCTTCAAGCCATATTTACACTCTCCTGTTCTAAGCCTCTCTACACACATTCTGAGTAACCGGAACTGCCACCTTGAAAACACACCAGTTTTGTTTTCTATCAGAATTACATTACACAGCTGAAATCGCCACCTCCCCCATTTTCCTTTTTTCCCCCTTGCCACACCAGATATGAAATCCATAATGAGATAAAACTACAGGATGACTGTCTGGTTTCACTGGGACAGACTGATATCACGTTTTGCTGTGTCTCTGTGGTAACAGAACAGTTTCAACTGGAGTGAACTTCCACCAATCTCGTGGCGAACCATCCAGTTGTACTAGACACAGACTGTCTTCCCATAGGATCCATCATCAGTCCCCATAACCCATATCAGGAGACATAACTATCTCGTCTTCCACAAAACCAACTATCTCGTCTTCCACAAAACCATCTAATTCTTACGTCTAAAGCCCAGCCGACTGCGCATAGCCACATCAGGACTAGAACTGTTTCAAAACGCACATAACACCCCGTTGAAAAAAAAATCTGCATGTAGTTCTGTGAAAGATTTCTGCCTGGGACAACTCCTTTGTCTGGGGTCTAAAAAAAAGCGCTCAATAAGTGCTGCGGACTGAGTGCCAGTGTATCATGTCATTCCAGAGACCAGCAACTGGGTCACCGCTTAAGACCTTGCGAGGAGGGAGGGGGAGATAAAGGGAGATAAATCCCTGTTTGTGATTCAAACCCGGATTTCCCGCCTCCTCGTCAGGTGTTTTAACCAATAAGCCACCCACTCCACCTGATGGTAGGCGTCAATCAAAGGAGACGATTACCATAAGGCAACTCGTGCAGATGACCATGTCTCTCTTTGATCCATATCTCTGACTAGATGTAGACTGTGCGTGCATCGTCAGCACTGGACGCCACAGCGGGAGACAACTAACCAGCTTCACAAACCTGTCCACAGTTCTCCAAACAGGGGGCCCAAGGTTCTGTCACCTGCCCACCATTACACAGACTTCCAGGGCAAAAAATAAGCAGACGAGATGGCCACGCTTATTCCAGAGGGAAGACAATTCCAGTTTTCTCAAGACAGTTAATAAATTCCACAGGCACTGAAAGCACAGATGCCATGTGATGGACCTGGTCCCAAATAATCAAGGCATCAGCACAAAAGCGCTATGCACTAGCAAGGTTTTGAAGTCCTACCTGTGTGCAGTCTCGCCTTGTGTCCATTTGAAATCAGTGTTAAGACGAATATGGAACAGACACATGTTTACACATTCACCGATACACAGACATACACACTGCAATATTGACAGATCTCGTTGTTAGTTTACAAAACCAAATGCATCCAAACAACTTGAAAATGTTATATTTAACAATTATTGAATCTGTTGTTGGGGAAAAGGATAGTTTTAACTCTCCCCCACCCTCCTCTTTCTCTCTTTCTCTCTCTCTCCACACACACACACACACACACACCACTGTACATACAGAGAATAAACAAATATATATATATATATTGTAAACAAAAAGTAATGTAGATCTACCATTTACTAAATATCTATGAGAACAACACACTGACAGATGCCGGCACAGGGTCCAAGAATTTACACAGATGTCGGACAGTGTATTATCCACACTGACAATCACCTGTCATTGTCCATCTTCATTTTACCATGGCCACACTATCCACACTGACAATCTCCTGTCATTGTCCATCTTCATTTTACCATGGCCACACTATCCACACTGACAATCTCCTGTCATTGTCCATCTTCATTTTACCATGGCCACACTATCCACACTGACAATCTCCTGTCATTGTCCATCTTCATTTTACCATGGCCACACTATCCACACTGACAATCTCCTGTCATTGTCCATCTTCATTTTACATGGCCACACTATCCACACTGACAATCTCCTGTCATTGTCCATCTTCATTTTACCATGGCCACACTATCCACACTGACAATCTCCTGTCATTGTCCATCTTCATTTTACCATGGCCACACTATCCACACTGACAATCTCCTGTCATTGTCCATCTTCATTTTACCATGGCCACACTATCCACACTGACAATCTCCTGTCATTGTCCATCTTCATTTTACCATGGCCACACTATCCACACTGACAATCTCCTGTCATTGTCCATCTTCATTTTACCATGGCCACACTATCCACACTGACAATCTCCTGTCATTGTCCATCTTCATTTTACCATGGCCACACTATCCACACTGACAATCTCCTGTCATTGTCCATCTTCATTTTACCATGGCCACACTATCCACAGAAACCAGCAGGGAACTAATGGGCCAACTCTGGAAGGTTATCTGTGGGGCAAACCAGAGGACTTGACGAAAACCACATCCTTCAGTCAGACCACCGAACTGAGGTGCAAACGTGCAACACTACAATACAATACAATACAATACAATACAAACAATAATACACCCACAAGGGTTATCTCAGGGCCACACAAATACACTAACCAGTGAAAACAAATCTGTCTCTCAATCAGAAAACAAATTCTCTCTAACGCGCTTTCGACATCCAACAAACACATTTCAATATCACAAAACTCTTACAACATAAACTGGACCATGCAGGGAAGCCAACCCTTTCGCTGAATTCATTACCCCTAGAAGAAGAAAAAAATCAATAGAAAGACATAAACTGAAAAACAAAAAGGTTCATTAAATGAAAACTTCATATCGTAAAAAAGAGACACCAAAGAATGTGGAGCTACGGCACCCAGGTGTTTACAATGTCACTACATCAGTACATGGCCTGTAAGACTACAGCAGGTTAACACAGTGACAAGCATCTACTTACTGAAGTTAGTCACTGCTTTAGTTGTAATCTTCCATTCACATGTAATGCCTTTCTCTTATCCCCCCCCCCCCCACACACACCCAATCTCTATTTTTGCATTCACATATATATGATGTCTCTCTTTCTCATTTCTCACTCCATGTCAAGCTTTTAATCTCTATTCTTGCATTCACATCTAATGCTCTCTCTCTCTCTCTCTCTCTCTTTCTCTGTCTCTCTCTCTCTCCTCCACCACGTTCAAAAGTTGCAAAGCAATTAAGACTTCAACCAGACCATACACACAGCATAATCATATGTTAATGTAATGTTCAATAAAATACACGCTGTCTGATTATAAGACGAAGACGAGATGAACTGACTTGCATATTCATACAGAAAAAAAGAGCAGAGTTCCCATTGTTATCATCATCATCGTCATCATCAGCAGCAGCAGCAGCAATCATTATTATTATCATATTGTTATTATTGCTATTATTATATCATTATCATTATTATTATTGCTATTCTATCATCTGCATCGCTGCTATGTCACAATCCCTACGCCGCTCATTTCAGCTGTCCAACACATCTCCAAGCCAACTGGGACTGAGGTCAGCATGACATGAAGGGCCACAGAAACTAGGACAGAGGTCAGCATGACAGCAGGACATGAAGGGCCACAGAAACTGGGACAACTGTTCACAACGCTATGTTGGTGAGAATGGGTAGAATAGTAGCGATGCTACGGGGTTCCGTTTTTGGCTTGAGACTGCTTGACAGGGCTGTACTCTTTGCTTACTTTCATAACATAGCCTGGTGTCAACAAGGCTCGAGAGATACAGACACCTACTGTGCTGATCAGAAAATTGGAACATCCTTAATGACGCAGCCATAAAGTGGAAGAGACGTGACTGCGTGGTCTCGCTCTTCCGAACGAGCCCTTAACACAGTAAAGTCTGGGTAGAGGTCGGTGTCCTATAATAAATAATTATTCATTCGGTGTCCTATAATAAATATTCATTTGTTTACACTGGCAAGGGCTCAGCCCATTCCCAATGCTACTTTCCGCCTGTTTTTATGTACAGTAACACATCTGGCAACACAGGACACACAGAACGATACTAAGTCTGTCCATTCTGTTTAAATGAACCTTGTTAAACTCACCCTGTCCTATCCTGTTTTAGTGCATTCCTTTAGTGTTTTGTCTTTCGGAAGGATATAAAAATAAACAAACAAACAAACAACCAAACAAACAAACAAACAAACAAAACAAAAATAAAACCGACTCGGACTCGTTTGCCTTCTGGCCTGCACACACTACAAGATCCAACGGAAGTTGAAAATCGTGAAGAGCAGGGCACTGCCCGGCTGCTCTGGCATAAAAATTCTGGAGAGATAGGTTTATTTCTTTCTGAAGTCTTGGTTAAAAGCAAAACCAAAAACAAAAATTAAATAAATAAAAAAAAATAAAAAAAAGAGAATATGTTGGAACATGTATGTATGTATATCTGTGTGTGTGTGTGTGAGACAGAGAATATGACAACTTGGGTCACGGGTCATTCGCCGAACAGGCTTGGGTGTACTACAGCTCAGCATCTCGTGCGTGCATGTGTGTGTGTGTGTGTGTGTGTGTGTGTGTGTGTGTGTGTGTGTGTGTGTGTGTGTGTGTGTGTGTGTGTGTGTGTGTGTATGTGTGTGTGTGTGTGGATGGGAGACAGAGGGAGGATAACTAGGGTCACGGGTCACACGCCTTATCCCCTCCTGTCTCCCCTCCCCTTCAGTTTATGTATGATTTGTGCTTTGGAGGTTTCGTCGTTGTTGGTGCATGCCTTCGTTTGATTCTTGAATCAAGATTTGTCGCTTTATAAATGACATCATTCTTCTTCTTCTTCTTATCATTATTATCATTATTATTGTTGCTGTTGTTATATCATCATCATGATGTAAAAGGTCAAGGTCAAGGTTCAGCCGCCTCACAGGCACGGCTACCTCGCTGCGATTATTTGTGTGTGTGCACGGAGTTATATCGATTGTTGATGGCTAAAAGCAAGTGATTGTGTTTGTGAATGCTCCTGTTTCAGTATGTGGTGGTTTATAAATGCTTCGCTGCAAGCCAAGGTACTGTTTTCTTTGTGTATTTTATCTCTCCTACTCCACTTGAATTTTCAACTCAGCCCGCCATGTTTCTCGCCAGTGCACGTGCACCCTCCCCGCTCTGTCTCTCTCGCACTGCGTGCGTCTGCCTCATCACGCCCCGCTTCACAACCAGCTGTTGTGTCTACATATTCTTCCACTCGTGTGCAGTACAATCGGGACTGCTTGCTGTCATGTTGCCCCCCTGACTCAATCCTTGACCCTGACCTGGTTGAACACTTGAGATCGCTGAAAATCGGCCGAAATCTCCCCCGTCGTCGATCATGTCGTGGTGGAATGCGCAAGAGACGTACGATTCCAGTGGTCACTGATGTACATCAGCGTCATGGCAGCAGTGGTCTGCCTTCTGTTCCTGTCTATGATACCCATCCGTCCCCCAGACCGCTGTGCTCCAACCCTGATAACCTCATTCCTCTCACAGCCGGCAAAAAGAAACTACGCACTGACTCATTGACTCTTGCACTGTTCAATGCTCAGGCCCTCGGTACCAGACACGAGAAGAGATCCGCGATCAACTACTTCATCCATGACCACGTCGTCGATATCTTCGCCGTCAATGAAACCTGGTTTCAGCCTGTCGGGGATGAACCCAAGGAGAGGGATCTTGCTCCTCCCGGTCACCGTACACTCTCGTTCGCTCGCAAAACTGGTCTCGGCGGCGGCATCGCTTTTGTTGTTGCCGAGTCCCTCCTGCCCCGAATTACTACCAAGACTGACTTTAAATTCAAACACTCTACTTTTGAAATTGTCCAGCTCTCCCTCACTCTACCCCACCAGACTTTCCATCTGCTGTTCCTCTACCGTCCACCACCCAGCCCAAAGAACCAGCTTAAAAACCATGTGTTTGTAGAAGAGTTTCCAGACCTCCTTGCCTACTGTAACACCTTGAAAGGCTGTTTCATCATTGCAGGAGACTTTAATTTTCATTATAATGAACCTAACCAGACCCACACTGCTAAACTGATAAGCTCTTTGAACTCCTTTGGCTTGACCCAATCTATCGACACTCCAACCCACGAAAAAGGCAACATCCTCGATTGGGTTGTTCATAGAACTGACCAGTCCTTCATCAAATCCATTGAAATTGATTATACTCTTCCTTCGGATCATGTCTGTATCCTCGGCCAACTTTCAATGACCAAGCCTCCACCCCAAACTACCTATGTCATGGTCAGAAAACTAGTTGATATCAACACCGTCGTCTTCAACGAAGATCTCCTGGCCGCTCTTCAGTCCTGTCCTCCAGCCTCTGCTGACGACCTCAATCGGACTATTGGTGATCTGCTGGACATGCACGCCCCCGCCACCAGACGTAGGGTATCCCAGAGACCACCATCGCCCTGGTTTTCTGCCGTTGGCCCTGATCTTCTTAAGGCCAAGCGTGAACGCCGTCGTGCTGAAAGACGGTGGCTGAAGAACAGCATTACTATCAATAAACAGATTTTTCAGGCTGCCAACAAAACTGTCAATGCTATAGTTGACTCTGCTAAGTCTGCCTTTTACAATGCGAAAATTATTGCATGCTCTACATCAAAACAGCTATATTCCGTTACTAATACCCTCCTTGGCAAATCAGATAAATCTCCTCTCCCATCATGCTTTCCCCCTGCCCGTCTAGCACAACATTTTTCAGATTTTTTCATTGATAAAATTAGGTCCATCCGTTCCAGTCTTGACTCCCAGCCCATCTCTCAACCTCCTATTCCCGACCCTCTGTTTCAAGGCACACCACTTATTTCTTTTCAGCCTGCTTCTGAAACTACTATCCGCAATGTAATCCGCCATTCTGACATCAAGACCTGTGAGCTTGATCCTCTTCCAGCATCTATCTTAACACACTGCCTAGATACTTTGCTCCCTCACTTCACAACTGTCATCAACAATTCCCTGTCATCTGGTATCTTTCCCTTTTCCTTCAAATCTGCCCTGGTCAGACCTCTTTTAAAGAAACCTAGTCTTGACCCCAATAACCTCAAAAACTATCGACCTGTTTCCAACCTACCTTTCTTATCCAAAGTCCTTGAAAAAATTGTTCTCGCACAGATCTCTGATCATATCACCGCCAACAACCTCTCTTACCCTTATCAGTCGGCTTATCGCACTGGACACAGCCCTGAAACTGCTCTTGTAAAAATTGCAAATGATATTCTGACTGCTCTTGATCAAAATCAAATCTCTCTTCTATCTCTCCTTGATCTCTCGGCTGCATTCGACACCATCGACCATTCTATCATGCTCACACGTCTCCATAAAGTGTTCGGTATCTCTGACATCGCTCTGTCTTGGTTCCAGTCCTACCTTTCCAATCGCACTCAAACAGTCTCTGTCTGTTGTTCATCCTCTGCACCCGCTACCGTCCAGTTTGGTGTGCCCCAAGGCTCTGTTTTAGGTCCCATCCTATTTGTGCTGTACACACAACCCCTCTCTGAAATTATGCGACTTCACTCTATGTCCCATCATAGCTTTTCTGATGACAACCAACTCTATACTTCTGGTTCCCTCCCACAACTGCCCTCTATAATCAGACAAACCCAAGGCTGCATTTCTGATGTTCACTCCTGGATGACTGTAAACAAACTTCAACTCAACCCCATTAAAACTGAACTTAGCCTTATCTCTACCACCACATTGGCTAAGTGTTCTTCCCTTCCTCTGTCTGTCTCTCTGCTTGGATCTGACATTCCACTATCTTCCACTGTCCGCAATCTTGGAGTCACTCTTGATAACACCCTGTCCTTTGAAAAACACGTCCAGAATGTTTGCAGATTATGCTATCTTGAGATACGCAGAATTTCTTCTATTCGCAATATCCTCTCTGTCGAAACCACCAAAACTCTCCTCTGTGCCTTTGTTCTCTCTCGTCTCGACTACTGCAACTCCCTCCTCTCGGGCTGTCCTTTCTCTCTCATTCAAAAGCTTCAAAAAGTTCAAAACAATGCTGCTAGGCTCATCTTCAGAAAATCTCGTTCCTCTCATGTCACTCCTCTTCTCAAATCTCTTCACTGGTTACCTGTTGAAAAGAGAATTCGCTACAAGATTGCTTTGTTATGTTTTAAGTCTCTCAACGGTCTTGCACCCCCTTACATCTCTGACCTCCTCCATCTGTACACCCCCTCTCGTCAACTTCGTTCCTCGGCTGATACTCGTACCTTCCGCATACCATTCTGTCGCACTAAAACTTATGGTCAACGCTCCTTTTCCTATCAGGCCCCTGTAATCTGGAATCAGCTCCCTGTCTCTGTTCGCCACTCTGCAACTCTCACTTCTTTCAAGTCCTCTCTGAAAACCCATCTCTTCCAGTCCCTCTCATGATACTTATAAAGACTCTACCACCTAACTTCCCCAAATCCCCCCTTGTTGTCTTTTGAGCCTTGAATGTCGGCTGGTGTGTGTGTGCGTGTGTGTGTGTGTGTGTGTGTGTGTGTGTGTGTGTGTGTGTGTGTGTGTGTGTGTGTGTGTGTTTGGTTGTGTCTGCGTGATACCTGTAAGCGCTTAGGGCTCTTGTTTTCATCAGATTAGGCGCTATATAAATGCTCTTTATTATTATTATTATTATCATCATCATTACTATTATTATTATAATTATCATTGTTGTTGTTACCATCGTTGTTGTTGTTGTTATATTGTTGTTATTATCTCCTCTCCGTGCGTGTGTGTGCGTGCGTGCGTGCGTGTGTATCTGTTTCAGCGCTTAGATTTGATTTTATCAAGATTTTGCGCTATATAAATATTGTAATTATTAATTATTATATAATATTATTAATCATCATCATTATTATTATTGTTATTATTATTACTACTGTTGTTGTTGTTATTATCATTATCATCATCATCATCATCATTATTATTGTACAGATGTTACTGTGAGTGTGTGCATTATGTTTATGGATAAAGTTGGTGAATGCATGTTTCTTGTATATTTCATTTATTTTTGTATTGTAGAATTGTACGCGCCAAGAGTACTGTAGGCGCACTATACATACACATTACTGTTATCATTATCACTCTATAGTACTGTAGGTGCACTATACATACACATTACTGTTATCATTGTCACTCTAGAGTACTGTAGGCGCACTATACATACACATTACTGTTATCATTGTCACTCTATCTCATACTGATTAACATACGCCAGACACTCGTACACTGCCCTTCACTTCAAGGATAACTATTTGTATTTATCAGGAGCAACAACCGCGTTGAATTTATCTCAAACAGACTGCTATGCGTAGGACCTGTAACGAATTAGAAAATAAACGTAACTGTATGGTAGTCTTTACCCTACTACAGTATTCAAGATGACTTACACAAAACTTAAAACCTTGCAATAAACACACAGGGACAATAATGGAGGTAACAAAAACAAAAGTAATACAAAACAACAAAACAGCAACAAAAGCAAAGTAACACATCATAATAGTCAAAATATTGAAAGGCATGATCAAATGTCACAGAGTACCTGTCTGCAGTACAGTTTTGCCATCCTTGATACTTCAGTGTCAACAGTTATCACATCAATCAGCGTCCACGTTGTTCAGGTTGTCATGGATAACATAAACATCAATCACAACAATTCATTGGCCAAAGCCATGTTTTGATATCGGAAAGATTATGATAATATGCGCTATGTATGTATCAATATTCACCTTCATCTTCTAGGATTATACATGAACATGACATATTTGTGTACACACAGGCGAAAGCTTAACATATATACAGCAAAACACAACATATAAAAACCTTGGACAGTCACACAACGCTAGTATACAGATCAAGGAAGACTACTGACTATCTGTGAAACATGAAATAAATACATTTTCAACTTCAGTTTCAGGTTTTCCTCTTGCTCTCAGTTTTGCAAGTGGGAACATTCAGATGTCTGAATGAGAGGGGGAGAGGAGGGGGTGGGCGAGGTAGGGGATACAGAAAGAATGATAGTAAGTGCCTCATCACTTAATTTCCATTCATCTGCTATAAGTTTCTGCGAAAATATAAAACCTGAAATGTTACGCTGCCAATAACTGAACATTCAACAACACAGCTACGAATACATATGCACTGCGATATGAACTATGTCA
The DNA here is from genome assembly GCA_030674185.1 of Monoplex corrugatus. NCBI lineage: Eukaryota > Metazoa > Mollusca > Gastropoda > Littorinimorpha > Ranellidae > Monoplex > Monoplex corrugatus. The sequence continues at coordinate 4,264,820 of CM060312.1, read as the reverse complement.
TGTTAACAATCACAGAAAACATAAAATCATCACAAACACAAAACAGGTTTTCTGAAAAAAGGGACTGGTATACAGGTCTGCACCGTCACTGACACAAACATCGTTGCTGAACTTCAAACAATTATATCCAAAATAATTTATTAGTGTCATTCATCCATACAATTCTACATACATCGCTTCTGGCTGGTATACAATATAATTCAAATAAAATTAACATATTCACTTACAATTGAAAAAAAAAAGCAAAACACACATGAATATGTACACATAAGACATTACGTGAATTATACATGCATTCAGCGACAGTTATACATGAATTTGTTCTTGTAGTTTCAGTCTGAAAGACACGAACGTCTGTTGCATAAAAAGAATACTGTAAGCAACTAACTTACCGTTATTTTCATTATTGTATTATGTTGTGCTATAACCTGTTATAACGGCTTGAACTGAAAGGAATGCCATGGGGGTTGGGAGGTGGGGGAGGGGGGTAAAGGGTGAGAAAAGACAGGAAGTTGTTGACCTTGTACATGAAGAAAACGAGGCCTTGCTGCTGTAGCGGAACAAAAAGAGACCTTTCGTTTTTCCCAAGACTTTACAAACCCTGACAATGACATTCATTCACTCACACATTTGACCAAGCGTTCAACAGAACCACACGTCTTGACTTCACACAGCAGCTAGCTTCACCATGGCCGTCCATTTCCTCTCTTCTGGGCGCTGGTAAGGCCTTGGAATGGAGGGGAGGGAGGGGAAGAATAGGTCTATGAAATACCGAGCCGACATCACCAGAATGATGGAAACATTAAGACAGGCAGCGGGCAGACCAGTTTTTAATGTCACGGCTAGGATTGAACTCCAGATATCAGATCTGAGTGTGCACGGGCAGACCACAAGAACAAACGTCAATGACTGACGTCAAACCACAACTTTGTCAATCTGGTCTGTTACACTGACAGCAATATGAAGTCTGTTGAAGTGTGGTCATTTCACGGGCATACAAACTTTACAATGACTTGTGCTAGTCCAGCTCTACGCCAGTATTGTTGCTACATATATTTTGAAGACAGATCCATCAAAACCCGATGCTACTATCACTGAGTAATACAGTGTTTACAAGTTTGCTTGTTACTCACTTGCTGCTCCGTGTCTAGAAATGAGCAATTTGTGCACAGTTGTTCCATGTTTTGCATAGAATGATATATATCAAACTCTTCTGAAGCCTCACAGTTGTAAGAAATGGTCAGTCACTCCATCAACAAAGCTTGTAAATCCAGTCACGTCACGTTTCGATTTTCATTCAGATGATAATTATCTCCCTTTGCCCATATGCAAACGCTGTCTCACTAACACTTCAGCACATTCAAACTTTATTTGATTATAGTTAATGCATGGTCTGGAAGACCCAACGCTGTAGTTTCTACAGTGATCATATCATTTTTCAAATCAACAGAGGGTGGAAACGCAATCTTACTTGGTTTCCAAAGACGAACATTTTCTATTGAAATTTCTCTTTCTACAATTTTGTAGGTTGACTGGAAAGTAGAACATAATTTGTTCCAGTTTGCGCATGTTCTTTTATTTAAACTTGGTGATAGCACTGTATCACTGTATATGGGCAACATCTGTATCGTCAGTGTTACTGAAATGTATCACATTTGTTTCATTCTCTGCTCCAAACCCAGAACATCCTGTCTCTCATCAGCTGCCAAGTCTGTCTGACTGTTACTCTGACATCAAGCCTGTCATACTATCTAACACGATACCACACCCAGTCCTCGTTGTCTGTCACACCACCACGCCCAGTCCTCGTTATCTGTCACACCACCACCACCCAGTCCTCGTTATCTGTCCACACCACCACACCCAGTCCTCGTTATCTGTCACACCACCACACCCAGTCCTCGTTATCTGTCACACCACCACACCCAGTCCTCGTTATCTGTCACACCACCACGCCCAGTCCTCGTTATCTATCACACCCAGTCCTCGTTATCTATCACACCCAGTCCTCGTTATCTATCACACCACCACGCCCAGTCCTCGTTATCTGTCACACCACCACGCCCAGTCCTCGTTATCTGTCACACCACCACACCCAGTCCTCGTTATCTATCACACCACCACGCCCAGTCCTCGTTATCTGTCACACCACCACGCCCAGTCCTCGTTATCTATCACACCACCACACCCAGTCCTTGTTATCTATCACACACCACCACACCCAGTCCTTGTTATCTGTCACACCACCACACCCAGTCCTCGTTATCTGTCACACCACCACGCCCAGTCCTTGTTATCTATCACACCACCACACCCAGTCCTCGTTATCTATCACACCACCACGCCCAGTCCTCGTTATCTGTCACACCACCACACCCAGTCCTCGTTATCTGTCACACCACCACGCCCAGTCCTTGTTATCTGTCACACCACCACGCCCAGTCCTCGTTATCTGTCACACCACCACGCCCAGTCCTTGTTATCTGTCACACCACCACGCCCAGTCCTTGTTATCTGTCACACCACCACGCCCAGTCCTCGTTATCTGTCACACCACCACGCCCAGTCCTCATTATCTGTCACACCACCACGCCCAGTCCTCGTTATCTGTCACACCACCACGCCCAGTCCTCATTATCTGTCATACCACCACGCCCAGTCCTCGTTATCTATCACACCACCACACCCAGTCCTCGTTATCTATCACACCACCACGCCCAGTCCTCGTTATCTGTCACACCACCACGCCCAGTCCTCGTTATCTGTCACACCACCACGCCCAGTCCTCGTTATCTGTCACACCACCACGCCCAGTCCTCATTATCTGTCACACCACCACGCCCAGTCCTCGTTATCTGTCACACCACCACGCCCAGTCCTCGTTATCTATCACACCACCACGCCAGTCCTCGTTATCTGTCACACCACCACGCCCAGTCCTCGTTATCTGTCACACCACCACGCCCAGTCCTCGTTATCTATCACACCACCACGCCCAGTCCTCGTTATCTGTCACACCACCACGCCCAGTCCTCGTTATCTGTCACACCACCACACCCAGTCCTCGTTATCTGTCACACCACCACGCCCAGTCCTCGTTATCTATCACACCACCACGCCCAGTCCTCATTATCTGTCACACCACCACGCCCAGTCCTCGTTATCTATCACACCACCACGCCCAGTCCTCATTATCTGTCACACCACCACGCCCAGTCCTCGTTATCTATCACACCACCACGCCCAGTCCTCATTATCTGTCACACCACCACGCCCAGTCCTCGTTATCTGTCACACCACCACGCCCAGTCCTCGTTATCTGTCACACCACCACGCCCAGTCCTCGTTATCTGTCACACCACCACACCCAGTCCTCGTTATCTGTCACACCACCACGCCCAGTCCTCGTTATCTGTCACACCACCACGCCCAGTCCTCGTTATCTGTCACACCACCACGCCCAGTCCTCGTTATGTCACACCACCACGCCCAGTCCTCGTTATCTATCACACCCAGTCCTCGTTATCTGTCACACCACCACACCCAGTCCTCGTTATCTGTCACACCACCACGCCCAGTCCTCGTTATCTGTCACACCACCACGCCCAGTCCTCGTTATCTGTCACACCACCACGCCCAGTCCTCGTTATCTGTCACACCACCACGCCCAGTCCTCATCTATCACACCACCACGCCCAGTCCTCGTTATCTGTCACACCACCACACCCAGTCCTCGTTATCTGTCACACCACCACACCCAGTCCTCGTTATCTGTCACACCACCACACCCAGTCCTCGTTATCTGTCACACCACCACACCCAGTCCTCGTTATCTGTCACACCACCACACCCAGTCCTCGTTATCTATCACACCCAGTCCTCGTTATCTGTCACACCACCACGCCCAGTCCTCGTTATCTATCACACCCAGTCCTCGTTATATGTCACACCACCACACCCAATCCTCGTTATCTGTCACACCATCACACCCAGTCCTCGTTATCTATCACACCCAGTCCTCGTTATCTGTCACACCACCACACCCAATCCTCGTTATTTATCACACCCAGTCCTCGTTATCTATCACACTGAAGTGGCCAGTCAGACTACCCCAGTACCCCCTGTCCCAACCCTTATTGCTGTGCTCAATCCCTACCTTCAATTCAATCTTTTGGGATCAGTGTTTAACAGAAGTGAACGTGTGCACCACTAGTGCACAGGCACACCTGCATCGATGTCTACCTCATGCCACACACACACACACACACACACACACACACACACACACACACACACACACACACACACGCACGCACACACACACACACACATACACGCACGCACACACACACACAAGTGTTGTATTTCTAAACACTGTTCAACTTGAAGTACTCAGCACATCTTTGGTCTGCTGACAATCACAAGTACACAACAATGAAAGTGGCAGTGAACCATACAATTCAAAACAAAACAAATAATTTATTTCGGTTTACTCAAAACCGATTAATTTTCTTTATCTACCTTGTTTCACAGAGTGAAATGAATGACACAACTGCTGATGAACTGAAAAGAAAAAATGACTGTCAGCAAGATGGACGACTACCAGTGTGTACCATACTGCAGAATATCCTTTGTCCTGTTCCAGACGACCTATTCCAACAGAGGATGTGCATTTACACAAGGACAGGGAGCACTTGGCCCAGTGGACAAAGACGGAAGAGTGACAGATTATTGCTGAGTGGTGGTCTAACACAACAGTCACTTCAGTCCTATGTTCCTGACAGCACGATACAACACACGTGTCCAGGTCCAGGCAAAACATCACGTGAAAGCAAAACGTCTCACTGTTCTGTGCAGTCTGTCTTCACACTGCTGGGAGCAGGGGCGAGGAGAATAATGCAGCTTACTGTATCTGCTTCAGGTATAGGCCTACTTAGTTTACATTTTGTTTTCATACGGAAAATGGCGTTCGTGGAGGGAGTTTTGTAATTTTTGTGCCCACTGATTTAAGGTTCATTTGAAGCTCTCTCTCTCTCTCTCTCTCTCTCTCACACACACACACACACACACACACACACACACACACACACACACACACACACACACACAGTCCTTTCTCTCTCTCCTCATCTTTCTTTCTCTTCCTGCATATATCATAGAAACTGCTGGAAGACATTAATCCGAAACATGAACGTACACATAACTCATCATCCTATGATCATAAGTATGGCGGACAGACACTAGCACACAGGGCATTTTCAAAACCGATGGACGTCATCTTAACCCTTACACTACGGAGACGCCAGCTCGCCGTCTGTCTTAATGTTTCCATCATGCTGGTTGTGTCGTGTAGTAATGTTTCCATCATCCTGGTTGTGTCGGTGTAGTAATGTTTCCATAATTCTGGTTGTGTCGGTGTAATAATGTTTCCATCATCCTGGTTGTGTCGGTGTAGTAATGTTTCCATAATTCTGGTTGTGTCGGTGTAATAATGTTTCCATCATCCTGGTTGTGTCGGTGTAGTAATGTTTCCATCATTCTGGTTGTGACAGTTTAGTGTTTCAAAGGTCCATTCTCTCCATACCCCCAGCCCATTTCAAGACCTTGTGAGTGCAGAGGGTTTTGCGCAGGCCGGGATAGTCTGCCAGGTAGTTTCTAGCAGATTTAGACAGAGCACATATGGATCTATCCCAGTGTAATGAACAACCTCCAAACCCTGATGGACGTCAAGTGCTGACAGTGTTAGGAACCAAACCATGCTTGTGGAACTAGCCAACACCTTTCACTCTCCTTTCCCCTGCTATCCACAACCAGCCTCCTGCAAAAAACTGATGAACAGATTGAGGCAGTGAAAGGGTTAACAAAGCCGCTCACTGTCAGCACAGAATGCGGTTCTTCCTCTGTTTTAAAAGTCACAGTCTTTCCAACTTTCAGCACAGAATGCAGTTCTTCCTCTGTTTTAAAAGTCAAAGTCTTTTCCAACTTTAAGCACACAATGCAGTTCTTCTCTCTACTTTAAAAGTCAGTCTTTCCAACACCTTGTCTTTTGATCCGTCTGTTGACCAGATCACACGATTCCGGCAGGCCACAGGTCAGTGCTGACAAGACAGATCAGTTGAAGTTTGTTGCTGTCTGTAGAGGGTTTGGGACGGCACAAACCACACATCTGTGTAAGCCTTTCAGTCCCAGGCGCGCTGTCAACACAGACTGGCTGCTGGCGTTGACCAAGTAAGGTTGTGAAGTCCAGCGACACGCGAAAGTCACCATTCCTTCTGTTTATGTCTCTGGCTCCAACACACAGGAACACTTACACCTGACCACACCACACGACTCACAATCAGGCTGTCACAGCGGTTACCTTCATCCATCAACACCATGCAAATCTTTCCAGTCTTCTTGTTTTAGTGAAACACTTAAAAAATATTAATACAACTGAATTATTTTGAAAGCAATGATTACGGAAAATGGATGGGCAGACATGATGATTTGTACAATAAATGTGTTAAGAACTTCTTACGACCAGCTATTCGTACATTAGCGCTTTGATACGTTTTATACACAGTCCTCAATTTGTTGAAATGAAGGCCAGGATAAAATGTCAACCAGTTAAGGAAGCAGTTAAAAAAAAAGAAGAAACGATACATAACACTAAAAGTCCGTCTCCACACCCTGAATGTGAACCCTCCGTCCTCCGGTATTTTTTTTGGAGGAGGCTCCGGATGGAGCGAAGGAGACCTCACTGGGCACATTGTCACTCGTTTTGGAATCACTCCGCGACCTCCGCCCCATGCTGCCTGACCGAGACCGCGGCCTGGACTTGGGCTTTTCCAGAAAATGGGACATGTCGCTGTACTGACGGCCCGTACTCTTTACGTCTTTGCTGGCAGATTTACCCACGGACCCCGATCGTGACCGGCCCGCAGACCCTGACCGGCCCGCAGACCCTGACCTGTGAGAGCTGGCGCCCCTAGAGCGTGATCTGGACCTGGTGCGCTCTAGGGTGGGGATGTGCTGGGTGTTGGGGTGCGCGTGCGCTGTCTGGCTGTACCCATACACCAGGGCGTTGCTGTCCACCGTGCTGCCCTCCGTTGACGACTGGGAACGGTTGGGCGACTTGGATCTGGTCTTCAGGATGCCGTTGGGCACCTTGCTGACCTTGCTCATCTCGTACTCCTCGTTACGGGAAAAGTTCTTCTTCTTGTCGTACTTGACGGCACGTCCGCTGTCCTTGCGGGACATGTGGCCACCTCTCTCCACCGAGTGGTCAGACTCGTCAAAGGCGGCGTTTTTGTGGCCGCCTCGTTCACGTCGGTACGACCCTTGTCTGTCGAAACGGTGGTCGTCGTCGCCGTCAGCCTGGTAGCCCTTGTTGGCGAAGATGTTGTTGGCGCGGTCCGTGGAGGAGTTGGAGCTGCGCACGTCCTCCATGGAACCGTAGGACCCACCTCCATTACGCTGCTGTTTGGAGCCCGCAAACATCACCTGGGAGTTACCTGCACAGACAGAAATTATCCCTCACTTGTCGGCATTGTGTAAGGTATATTTTCACTGGCACCAATCTACTCTGCATTGTGTTAGGTGAATCTTCACTAGAACCAATCTACACAGGTATGAAATCACACGTCAGTTTTCTGTGTTGTTAGATACCGGTGATGACGACGCTGATGATAATGACGATGATGATGACGATGATGATGATGATGAAGATGATGAGATACCTCACCTGTCGGCGTCACCGGGTTCGGTGTTGGCCATTGCACATTTTGACACCACATCTCCCTCCAGGCCGCTCTGTCTTGACTTTTGTGGATATATTCTTGAATATTTAAGCCACTGATGTTGGTTATGTTCTCGATGTATGAGACAGGAGGTCTGTCCTTTCTTCTTTATTGCCACTGTTTTTCTTGAAAGACGGTTGCCATGAGGTCTGTGTTCTTGTCTCCATCGTATAAGCCTGATCAGGAAGTATCTCTCTGTCGAAACAACTGCAAAACTCGTTCTCTCCTTCATAATGTCTCGCATTGACTATTGCAATTCACTCCTGTCTGGTCTTCCTGCCTCCACCATTCACATCCTGCAGCGCATTCAAAACAATGCTGCACGCCTTGTACTAAAAAAGAAAAAAGCTGACCACATATCTCCTCTCCTGGCACAACTTCACTGGCTCCCTGTATCAAAGCGCATACAGTACAAACTAGACACCATGTGCTATAAAAGCCTCAATAACGCAGCCCCGGCCCGGATTACCTGTCAAGCCTACTTGAGATCTATCTTCCCTCATGTACCCTCCGCTCTGCCTCCGATCCTCTGACTTTTCGCTTTCCACGCACTAAGCTCAATACCTATGGTCCACGAGCCTTCTCTGTTTCTGGTCCACTTTCCTGGAACAAACTTCCTCTCTCAGTCCGTCAGCAACCTACTTTTGTCTCCTTCAAGTCCGCTCTCAAAACTCATCTTTTCTCCTCTGCATAAAATTGCTTTTATTCTTTCTCCCCATTTTAGCCGTGTGTGTGTGCGTGGTGTGTGTGTGTGTGTGCGTGCGTGCGTGTGTGCGTGTGTGCGTGTGTGTGTGTGTGTGTGTGCGTGTGTGTGTGTGTGTGTGTGTGTGTGTGTGTGTGTGTGTGTGTGTGTGTGTGTGTGTGTGCGCGTGTGTCTGTTTTAGCGCTTAGATTTGATTTTATCAAGATTTTGCGCTATACAAAATAAAGTATTGTATTGTATTGTATAAAATCCTGACCTCACTCAATCCCCTCTGCAGCCTGTCTCCACTCAGAGGGGAATCGCATTGTAATATATAATTGTATATAATATGCTCTCTCTAATTTTCCATCGCTTTTATTTTCTCCCCATTTATAGCCGTGTGCGTGTGCGTGTGCGTGTGTTGTGTGTGTGTGTGTGTGTGTGTGTGTGTGTGCATGAGTGCGTGTGTGTGTGCGTGCGGGCGTGTGTGTCTGTTTTAGCGCTTAGATTTGATTTTATCAAGATTTTGCGCTATATCAATAAAATATTGTATTGTATTGTATTGTTGTTGCGACACATGGCCAATGTATTTTACTCTTCTCTTGTTGATGTCTGCTAGTAGTTTTCTGGTGGTATCAAGTTCTTCCAGATACTTTTATCAGTTCTTCTATCTGTCCAGTTGACACGTGGTAGTCTCCTATAAAACCTACGATGTATTACCATGTAAAGTGCAATAATCATGCTGTAACACGGACTATATGGGCTACATGAGGGAATTTTCGTTTTTATCATCTGAATAAAAAACTGCTTACCGGAGGTAAAGACACTGGGTGCAGAGCGGCCATCGCTGGCCTCCACGTCGGCCATTTCGGCATTGCGGTTCCTGAGACAGCAGTAGATGGCCAGACCGACCAGAGCGATGATCAGGATGATGCCAGCGATGGCGATGCCTACCACCACCCCCACGTTTAAACCCCCACCCTCTCCCTCGTTGTTGTTTGTTGGGGTGGGGTTTCCCCCTGGGTCACTCTCGTCCCCCGTCAGTCTGTTGGCGTAGGCGACGCCGGCAGTCTCCACGTAGGAGGTGGGCCCTGGAACGTAGGTCAGATAAAAGTGATGAGGTAATTCGATAAGCTGAACACCCACCAAAGACAAAGTGTATAAACTATGCAGTAACATAATGCATACACACTTGGATACAGTGCTACGTGAAAGACAGAACAGCAAGGGTCAGTCTGAATGGGACACCAAGTGACCTCATCCAGATCAGACAAGGCGTACCACAAGGAGGCGTCATTTCACCAACGTTATTTCTAGTCTTTATCACCGACGTTACAGACAGACTGTCAAGACATATTATACAGACAGCTCCAACGTAGACGGTCTCGCTGTCTGGAGCGCTGCAAAGAACCTGTCGATTGCCACTACCTGTGTACAAAAGGCGGTCAATATTAGTCAGAAAGGGGCACATAACTGGTGTGTCACCATTAATACCAGCAAGATTGTGGCCGCCTGCTACACCTACACACACACTCACACACACACACAGACACACTCACACACAAACACTCACACACACACACATTCTCTCTCTCTCTCCACACACACACACTACACACACACACACACACACACACACACACACACACACACACACACACACACACACACACACACACACACAAACACACGATAAATACAAATCACACCTACCTGGACAGCGATGAAGTCCCCTGCATGGTAACCTAATCAATGACTTTTCTTTCCTATCTACTGATGGACTGGGAGCTAGTCCTTTGATACAACGATATACATAGGTCCTGTGTATAGCATGCAGTTAGCGCACTTAAAAGATCCCACGGCAACGGCCTCTCTTACTAAGACAATAAACTATTCTCCTATCTCCTTAATAAAGGAAGTAATCTTGCGCCTAATTTCACACGGGGGGGGGGGGGGGGGGGGGGGGGGGGGGGGGAGGATGATCGGTAAACGAACAAAAAAATATACACATGCATATACAGAGGGGTGCAAAAGTAGATATACAGTTATGAAAAAAGAAAACACGTACAATATTCATTGCATTTATTATACAAACAAATGAATATTGCATATACATGTAATAGCAAGCACAGCTTTAATCCATCAGATACTCAAACTGCTTGCCCTCGATATTCACACACTCCTCTAACCGAGAGCGGAATTAAGCATTGTAATAATGATGTTGCAGGCAAATATAACACTAGACAGGACCAGATCATGCTAAACCAAGTCCCTCTAGAAAATGTCAAGGACTTTAGATATTTAGGTTCAGTCAAGACACACGATGGAACATGCTCAAAAGACATAAAGATGAGAATTGGAATGGCCAAGAACAGTATGGTTCAATTGAACAATATTTGGAAAGACCACAGCATAACAGCAGACCTTAAGATAAAACTCTTAAAATGTCTTGTCTGGCCAGTGATGTTATACGGCTGCGAGGCATGGACAATGAAGAAAGAGGATGAAAGACGAGTGGAAGCAGCAGAGCTGTGGTTTTACCGAAGACTGCTGAGGGTCAAATGGACGGATAGGCGCTCAAATGAAAGCATACTGAATGAGTTGGGTACTACACGCAAGCTTCTAGTACTCATACAACGGAGGAAACTGAAATATGTTGGACACGCAATCCGTAATGAGAGAACAGACTTGATGTCCACTGTCCTCCAAGGTAAAGTGGAAGGAAAGAGAAACAGAGGACGGCCACCTGCATCACTTGCTAGAAACATCACAAACATCAGTGGCAAGAAACTCCAGGAGGTGGTCAGACTTAGCCAAGATCGAGAGTGCTGGAGGCAACTTGTGAGGACATCATGTGCAGCGGCCAACACTGTTCCCGGTGACGCCGACAGGTGAGACAGGTGAGAATAATGATGTGATACTTACTGTATACCTACTTTTGCACCCTCCTGTATGCAACAATAATGACAAACATACTCTGACCAGTAAAGAAAAATATACACATACGCAGCAATGACCAAAATATTCTGACCGGTAAAGAAAAACATACACTATGCAACAATAATGACAAAAATATTCTGACCGGTAAAGAAAAACATACACTATGCAACAATAATGACAAAAATATTCTGACCGGTAAAGAAAAACATACACTGTGCAACAATAATGACAAAAATATTCTGACCAGTAAAGAAAAACATACACTATGCAACAATAATGACAAAAATACTCTGACCGGTAAAGAAAAACATACACTGTGCAACAATAATGACAAAAATATTCTGACCGGTAAAGAAAAACATACACTATGCAACAATAATGACAAACATATTCTGACCGGTAAAGAAAAACATACACTATGCAACAATAATGACAAACATATTCTGACCAGTAAAGAAAAACATACACTATGCAACAATAATGACAAACATATTCTGACCGGTAAAGAAAAACATACACTATGCAACAATAATGACAAACATATTCTGACCGGTACAGAAAAACATACACTATGCAACAATAATGACAAACATATTCTGACCAGTAAAGAAAAAACATACACTGTGCAACAATAATGACAAAAATATTCTGACCAGTAAAGAAAAACATACACTGTGCAACAATAATGACAAAAATATTCTGACCAGTAAAGAAAAACATACACTGTGCAACAATAATGACAAAAATATTCTGACCGGTACAGAAAAACATACACTATGCAACAATAATGACAAAAATATTCTGACCAGTAAAGAAAAACATACACTGTGCAACAATAATGACAAAAATATTCTGACCGGTAAAGAAAAACATACACTATGCAACAATAATGACAAAAATATTCTGACCGGTAAAGAAAAACATACACTATGCAACAATAATGGAAAAGTACTCTGACCGGTAAACAAGGAACAAATATACACATCTGCAACAATAACGAAAAATATTTTCTGACCGGTAGAGAAAAATATAAACATATGCAACAATAATGAAAAATATTCTGACCGGTAAACAAAGAAAAACTGGCACATGTGCACATATACAACAACAACAACAACAAAAAAGACAGATTGATGAAGGATGCCTGTACGCTATCTACCGAAGACAACAGAAGTGAAAACACTCACACTACAGCTCAAAGTGTTCCAACGACAGATTAGAACCCACACACCAGGTAGGACCTCAAAACCTGGCCAGCGCTTACAGGTCACACTAATGGCTTACACCATGATCAGTGTGCATCTTGTCCATCACACGGTGTCTGTGGAGTCATGGACAATTATGGGATGTATTCCTAGCGCGCAGATGGTGTCTTGTGAAAGTGGAAGTATAACACAGACAGGAAAGGCGTGCAGACAGACAGGTAGGCTAAAGTGCACACCGTGTAGACCAACCAACCAGCAGTGAAAATGCGCCAACACAAAACACACCTCGCACATATATCTCCTACCCCCCCCCCCCTGCTCTCTCGCTCTCTCTCTCACACACACACAGACACAAACACACACACACGAGAAAGATACACACAGAGACACACTCACAAAGACACAGGCACCCATACGCATGCACGTACGCACACGCACATACACTCAAAAAGACACACGCACTCACAGAGACAAACGAACACACACACACACACACACACACACACACACACACACACACACACACACACACACACACACACACCACGCTGTACCCATTCTTATACAGATCAAAACGGGAGCACACAACAAGCGTATCGCAATGCCGCATACCAGAGAGAACAAACACCAGAGGCACTTGAGCACAAAACTATCAGTTACTGACAGTGGACAGCATAACTTGTAAGCGCGCTGTTCAAACACAAACAGCACATAACTATGACCAACAAAACCCCACAGCAACAGATGGCTTCTGCTTGTTTCAATTCAAGTCTGAACTTGTTCAAAACGGATTCATCATGCACGGGACAGTTCCTTATGCGCTTAACCTGAACCTGCCGAGATGATCCGGCAGGCTCCTTAACCTGCGCAAAACCTTATTGTCTGGCGAGGTCTTGGACGTGAGGACTGGATGGAAAGGGGGAGGGGGAGCTACAAAAACAGTCGGCTGACGTCCTCCAGATAATTGGAGCATTAAGATGGACAGTATATAGACTATGGAGCATTAGATGGCAGTATAAGACTGTGGAGCATTAAGATGGACAGTGTATGACTATTGGAGCATTAAGATGGACAGTGTATAAGCATTGGAGCATTAAGATGGACAGTTATAAGACTATGGAGCATTAAGATGGCAGTGTATAAGACTATTGGAGCATTAAGATGGACAGTGTATAAGACAATTGGAGCATTAAGATGGACAGTGTATGACTATTGGAGCATTAAGATGGACAGTGTATAAGACAATTGGAGCATTAAGATGGACAGTGTATAAGACTATTGGAGCATTAAGATGGACAGTGTATAAGACAATTGGAGCATTAAGATGGACAGTATAAGACTATTGGAGCATTAAGATGGACAGTGTATAAGACAATTGGAGCATTAAGATGGACAGTGTATAAGACTATTGGAGCGTTAAGATGGACAGTGTATAAGACTTTGGAGCATTAAGATGGACAGTGTATAAGACTAATTGGAGCATTAAGATGGACAGTGTATAAGACTATTGGAGCATTAAGATGGACAGTGTATAAGACATTGGAGCATTAAGATGGACAGTGTATAAGACTATTGGAGCATTAAGATGGGCAGTGTATAAGACTATTGGGCATTAAGATGGACAGTTATAAGACTATTGGAGCATTAAGATGGACAGTGTATAAGACTATTGGAGCATAGATGGACAGTGTTTATGACTTTGGTGCATAAAGTAGGCAGGTAGACATAGTTTAGATGGACGCAGGGAAAGACTGTTGCACTGGACGTGCAGGATAACACATTTGAATGACTGCGGGGGAAAGACCATCATGTGGCAAGACGTTTTAGGAAAGGGAAAGTTTGATTGACAAGCACAGCGAAAAATGTACACTGTTTCCACTGACGTCAGGTCGAGACAAGTATCGATGACTAGGGTAAAAGAACAGCTGCTTGGTCAGGACGTTTCATGGACGGACATTGAAAATTTGGTAGGACGCAAGATAAAGACCGTATGCCATTAAAATCAAGGGAGTACAAGGTATGTGATGAGACCGAAAGGAAGACAGAACAGATGTTTTGGCCATGCCAGTCAGGGAAAATGTTTTGATGACTCCAGATAAAAAGAAATGGACCCTTGTTTGGCCACTGACGTCAGGGAGACAAGTTTGATGACCGCAGGGAAAGACCTGCTGGCTGCTCGGAAAGACAGCAAACTTGCGATCCCGTTCTGGACATGTCAGACCTTGCTGAACAGCAACATGGGCTGTGTGTGGTGCATCATGCCTGGACACTTTCGCAGTCGTTCAAACAACCCCCTGTGGTTGAAGTAAGGGAACGTTTGCAGCTTCCGACTGCCGACTGTCATGCTTATAGTACGGGGAAAGGTGCTTGAGAGCTATGCGAGCTGGCGGCAGGCGGGCTGCCCGAAAGAGAGAAGACCAGAATGGGGCGAGAGAGGGGTCTTCTATTCTCTCTTGGTCAGAGGCTAAGCTGGACCTGGTTGGTGCGCGTTGCGTGGCTATTCCCGGGGTTTGTCATCTTTCCCACCTTGCCATTTGGTTTGTAAACAAGGTAACAGATGACTGGGTCTAAATGGGTCATTCAACGCTTGGACAGTCCCCCTTTGCTTGAGGAAATGTCTGTTGATTGGCGTCGGGAGTCTGGGAAGAGAGTGTGCCGAGAGTGGCGAGGCGTTGATGCTCCAGGGTCGTGGTGTTTCTTATTAACTGATGGTGGGTGGGACAGAACTGGAGACAAAGACGTTGAATGCAATGCCCTGCCAGCCACACCAACCATCATGGTAGAACGATAAGGTCTGATTTCACCAGAGCAAGGCACTGGGGACAGGGAATGGTCCGTTTTTACTGAAATGACAGCACAGTAACATTTTCCAGATCATTCTGTGTAACAAGAAGAAATTTCACCAATCCCCTCCCCGCCAAAAGAAAAAACAAACAATGAAATAAACAAAGAAACAACAAACAAAATCAAACGATCAACAAAAAGACAAATTTTCCAAAATCAAAACCACACAAAATTGGACCAAGAATCAAGTCAAATGACTCAGACGTACCCGCTCTCTCTATATTGTTTGGGTCACCATGACCTTAACTATGGGTCATACTTACTGTTCGGGTCACCATGACCTTAACATAGTCTTGCTCAGTGTGAGGGTCACCATGACCTTAACAATTGGTCTTGATCACGGCTGACTCAAATGGAATCCTTTGTGACTCCTTGTTCTGTGAAACTGGAACGAGCAGAGTACGCTTTACAAAAAGCGATCAACAACGGAACCAGACTTTCATAAAACAAATTTATAGCGTTCTGATTTATTTTTTCGGGCGTGCATATTCATGTTATGTTGTCCACGCTATGCAGGCAGTATTTAGCTTCACAGTCTGCATACACTTGGTTTTCAGTAGGCGTGGTACTTTGAGTGATTTCATGTTGCTATGAACAATCCACTGACACAACTTACAGCATCTTTAACGTAAATATTATATATTCTGCTCGCGTATACACCATAGAAGGTTTTAGAGAAGTTACTCAGCCCTACCTGTAGTGACATACACCAGGAGATGGGTGCCATAGGTGACCCCTGTGCTGTTTGTATGAATGAAGGAACTTACTAGTCCAGTCTGTAGTGACATACACCAGGAGATGGGTGCCAAGGTGACCCCTGTGCTGTTGTATGAATGAAGGAACTTACTAGTAGTGGTGAATACACCAGGAGATGGGTGCCATAGGTGACCGCTGTTTGTATGAATGAAGGAACTTACTAGTCCAGTCTGTAGTGACATACACCAGGGATGGGTGCCAAGTGACCCTGTGCTGTTTGTTGATGAAGAATTACTAGTCCAGTCTGGTGACATACACCAGGAGTGGGTGCCATAGGTGACTGTGCTGTTGTGAATGAAGGAACTTACTGTCCAGTCGTGGTGACATCACACGAGTTGGGATGGAAGGTACTCCCTCTGTCTAATGAGGAACTACTAGGTAATACACTTAGAGATGGGGGTGACAAGGTGACAGCTCTTATGTCTTCTTGAAGGACTTAAAGACACTCACCCTGTGGTGACACACACAGGGTTTGGGGTGGAAAAGAGACACCTGTGCTGTCTGTGTGAAGAATTTAAGGTACTCACCTCTACCCATGGTGACGTTCACCAGGAGTTGGGGTGGCGAGGTGAGAGGCATGCGGTCTGTTAAAAGACCTAATCAAGGTACTCACCTCTGCCCATGGTGACATTCACCACGAGTTGGGGTAGTGAGGTGAGAGCTATGCTACCCTTGTAAAGGACGTAACTCTAGGTACTCACCTCTACCCGCGGTGACATTCACCTGGAGTTTGGGTGCCGATGCGAGAATTGTATTGTATGATGAACCTAATTCAAGGTACTCACCCCTGTCTGTAGTGACATACACCAGGAGTTGGGGAGGCGAGGTGAGTGTTGTGCTGTCTGCATAAAGAACCTAATTCAAGGTACTCACCCCTGTCTGTAGTGACAAACACCAGGAGTTGGGGTGGCGAGGTGAGAGCTGTGTTGTCTGTGTGCACACTGAACCTGATCACGCCTTGCGTGCTCCTGCCCTGTAACGGCAACTGTCCACCGCACGTCACTGTCCGCTGCACACACATCACACAGATTACAGTAACAGTAACATCAAAACAGGTGTTATGGGTTATGATGCTAACCTTAACTTACACAATGTCTATTACAACTGTAAAAATTTACACACACACACACACACACACACACACACACACACACACACACATACACACACATACACAATTTACATACACATACACGTACATTCACACACACACGTAGATACACACTCACACACACTTGAACACACCACCACGCACCACACACACACGCACATAATACCCACACAGTAATAAGACGTCACTGACAACTGAACACACACATCCCAACAACACATATCACACTCAGCAACATCAACAAGGTAGATAAGTCTCCAATGTACCTCGGAAATAGTTTTGATAGAATTAACTTTCAGAAAACGTAAGGAAACCAAATACTCACGTGTTAAAAAAAAAAAAGCTTTTCAATCCTGAAAGCAATGGCATCCAAAGACATTGAACAATGTCGTCGCTTCAAGTTATACCAAACTATAATACTGACTGCAATCGACTGTGGACTTGACGCTGTCACAAAACAATGTTTTGAAACTACACAGAACACAGAATGAAGCAATGACAGTGATCATTGGAACCATAAGTGACACCCTCACAAGACTATGCGGTATCTGCTTGACCTTCCTGCAATGCAGTGTAGACATAAAACAGAACCAATAAAGGCAATAAGTTCAGAGCATTAGAAAATCCAAAAAATTCGCATCAAAAGACAGTCAAAACGGCAAAAGGCAATCGACTCCATCCTGGAAAATCATGGATGGGGCAGGCAGACAAGTCCATTCAGCAGTAAGCCTTTTTCAACTGACAGAACTCAAAGTGACAGTAGGGAAAAATTACCCAAAACCATTTCAGAGGCCTATACAAAATAGTTCATACCAAAACATCAAGGCAGACATTGCAGCAAACATAACAGAAGCACCCACTGATGAGAATCAAACTCTCACTGAGCAAATAAACAGAAAGCCACCTGATGCTGAATAAACCTCACTGAGCAAATACAGAACACACCTGATGAAGAATCATCTCCAGAGCATGGCCCGCAACGATGATACTTCACGCACACGGGTAGCCGAGTTAGCCAGTAATCACATGTGAGCTAGGGTCCTATTGTCAAACTGAGCGGAACACTACACACGATGAAACAGCCACACTGATATCGTAACCTCCGATCTAAGAATTGAATGAGGCAATCATGACGGTGTGACTAGTAGCTTCAATAGACGATGTAAAAAAAAGTAAGCCTTTATTCAGACTGACTGGATGAACCTACTTCACACACACACAAAGTTAAGCCTTTATCCAGACTGACTGGATGAACCTACTTCACACAACAAAAAGTTAAAACCTTTATCCAGACTGACTGGATGAACCTACTTCACACACACACAAAAGTTAAGCCTTTATCCAGACTGACTGGATGAACCTACTTCACACACACACAAAAAGTCAAACCTTTATCCAGACTGACTGGATGAACCTACTTCACACACACACACAAAAAGTAAACCTTTATCCAGACTGACTGGATGAACCTACTTCACACACACACAAAAAGGTCAAGCCTTTATCCAGACTGACTGGATGAACCTACTTCACACACACACACAAAAAGTCAACCTTTATCCAGACTGACTGGATGAACCTACTTCACACACACACAAAAAGTTCAACCTTTATCCAGACTGACTGGATGAACCTACTTCACACACACACAAAAAGTTAAACCTTTATCCAGACTGACTGGATGAACCTACTTCACACACACACACAAAAAGTTAAGCCTTTATCCAGACTGACTGGATGAACCTACTTCACAAAGTGCAAACTGCAGAGGGAACCCCACACTGACACAATGCAAAGAGCAGGTTATCAGTCTACAAAACTCGCCTGTATCTATCTACTGTCCCAGAAACGCTGGTGTTAACTACAAAAATTGTCTGTGAAACTGGGTGTAAATTTGTAAATGAAGGCATTTTTCTGTGGTCAGAATATTCCACTACGGTCTGAAAGAAATTATGTCACTTAAAGAAATGAACGTACAGACAGTCTTGCAGGTAATGACACTACAACAAGAATTCTCAGTTTTGAAAAGTTTGAAGTCCTCAGGGGATTATAATCACACATCATGTACGAAACGTGTCATCACACCACTGATTGTCTTACTGAAAAAGAAACAGCTAGGGGAAGTGGCCGAAAATCTACTATGAAAGGAAAAACGACGGCCGTCACAAATCAGACAAACACTGGTACTATCACAAAAGTAACACTGCACTGACTCCTACAGCGTGGACTGGAAAGTGTTTGGACTTTTCCTGATTCGGAGATAAAAGAAAGTTAATACAAAGGGAAAAGACAAGCGGAGAACGCTGATGAGGAAAAGCGCCCTCCCCCCACTTTAACACACACACACACACACACACACACACACACAACACACACACACACACACACACACACACACACACACACACACACGTGCATAAAAGAGGCTGTTCTCGTGGTGGTGGTGGTGATTTTTTTAAACTTTTTTTTTGTACTGTCTAGAACTTTGGTGTTGTGATGCGTATGTGCGTGCGTGTGTGTATATGTGTATGCATGTGCGTGCGTGGTGCGTGCGCGTGTGTGTATGGGTGTGCGTGCGCGCGTATGTGTGTGGGTATCCGCGTGTACGTGTGTGTGCATCGGGGTTGAGGATGGACTGGAGGTGTCGGGACGATGGAGACAATGATTTTATCAATATGTTAGTGGGCATATGGAGGCTATGTATCGCATTGTGTGTGTGTTCGGGGTAGGGGTTGGTGATTTCTGATATGTGATTGTATAGGACGCCGATACGATAATGTTATAAGGGGGTTGGTTGCGCTTCATCCGTTTCCACTTTTTTTTTTTAACATTACAAATTGAGATATACATTTCACTACAATGTAGCCTAAATTATTCCAGTTACAGATTGATACAAACACCCGACATAAAACCCACATCTAGGTAGGACTTTAAGACCTTGCCAACACACAGGCCATGTGCACAGGCTTAGGTTTGATGCCATGATCATTATGGATCTTATCCATCACTGGCATCGGTGACGTCAGTGTATGTAGAATTCCGTCGGATTGCGGAGATGTCATCTTGAAAAACTGAAACTGCTGACTAGTGGTACTGTATACCCCCCCCCCCCCCCCCCCCCCCCTTTAGTAGTTTTGGATCTGTTACTTTGTTGACCTCAACACACTTTATCACTCCAGGGCACTAGCAATGGGTCCCACTGGACCTGTCTTACAGCTAGTCCCTGCAACTGTACACATTTACAATCGCCGAGGTGTAGTGGTTAACGCAACAGACTACCAACTGGAAGGTTGTGGGTTCGAATTCCCATCAGTACCTTCAAAAATCATCGTGGGATTTTTCGGCTCTAACCGGCTCCTACCCAGAGCTGGGCGTGCTATGGGCTCATTGGGAAGACTGGAACCACACAGTCGAGTGTCATCCACTTCGCGGATGCGTCATTGAGGGTGTTGCTCAAATCTTCTGACCAGCACCGCAGGTGTCTGTATCTCTCGAGCCTGGTTGACGCCAGGATATGTTATGATAGTAAGCGTAGAGTACAGCCCTGTCACACAGTCTCAATCCTAGATGGAACTCCACAGCATCATGGTTATCATCCACATCGATATCATCATCATCGCATAATAAAAACTGTTTCAGCTTCTGTAGCATTAAAGTGGCGCAGAAAATGGGAGGAAAAAAAAAAAGAAAGAATAAAAACTGTACACATTTAATACAAGCCTATTTGGAAACACACGGACCGTACCATGCACAATGTCAACTAAATTATAAAAATGAATTATGATAAAATGTTGACTTTTGTATGTCAGCTGGTCAGGCCAAAGCGCTTTACAGAAGCATGGGAGATAAATGTCAACCCCTAACAACAACAACGACAACAACAACAATAACAACAAATTTTCAATAAATGCAATAGTAGTTGTAGTAGCAGTAACATATTTTTTGTAACTAGAATAACAGAAACAAACAAATACAAAACTCAAAATAAATGAATAAACGAGTAACTAACTAATTAACTAACTAACCAACCAACCAACCAACCAACCAACCAACTTAATTAATTAATTAGTAAACAAACAAATACATAAACAAATAAGCAAAAACATCAATAGTAAATAAATAAATGAATAAATAAACAAATAAACAATAAATAAAAGAATAAACAAATGAACGAATGAATAATAAATTACAAAAAATTAAAACAAAGCAAACAAACAAACAAACAAATAAATAAAAAAAAAAAAAAAAGTATTCAATTAATAAACAAACTACAGAGTCGAAGGCGAAGAAGAAAGTAAAGCATTCAGAACAAGTATACTTCGAGATGAACTGTTTGATTTCTCGTTATGATCGTCCTTGTTCTTCTCGTATCATCATTATCATTACTTTATAAAAAAACAAAAAAAAGACATGTACACAGAGATAGCGTCCACTTACACTCGGGCTGTTACTGTTCGTGTGGTGAGGACTGTGATAGATGCCGATAGAAATAGCCACACGACAGTTTGTCCACAGCATAACGTAAGTATCTGTCGTTGTCAGCAGCCCTGATGGTGATGTTGCATACCGTGGACACGGCCTGTTGGCTGCTGTCGTAGCTGGCCTGTAGCCTCAACACTTCACTGTCAGACAGCACTCGCTCCGTCATGTCCGGACAGCCAGCACCTGTCAGCTCCACTGAAACACACAGCATTTTTATAAACAATGGCAATATTGATTATAAGCAGTCAGCTCCACTGAAACACACAGCATTTTTATAAACATGGCAATATTGATTGTAAGCAGTCAGCTCCACTGAAACACACAGCATTTTTATAAACAATGGCAATATTGATTGTAAGCAGTCAGCTCACTGAAACACACAGCATTTTATAAACAATGGCAATATTGATTATAAGCAGTCAGCTCCACTGAAACACACAGCATTTTTATAAACAATGGCAATATTGATTGTAAGCAGTCAGCTCCACTGAAACACACAGCATTTTATAAACAATGGCAATATTGATTGTAAGCAGTCAGCTCCACTGAAACACACAGCATTCTTATAAACAATGGCAATATGATGTAAGCAGTCAGTCATGAAACTAACAGCATTTTTATAAAATGGCATATTGATTGTGCAGTCAGCTCCACTGAAACACACAGCATTCTTATAAACAATGGCAATATTGATTGTAAGCAGTCAGCTCCACTGAAACACACAGCATTTTTATAAACAATGGCAATATTGATTGTAAGCAGTCAGCTCCACTGAAAACACAGCATTCTTATCGTGAACAATGGCAATATTGATTGTAACAGTCAGCTCCATTGAAAACACACAGCATTCTTATCATGAAAAAAACAACAACCATGGGAATAATCTAAAACGATCAAAATGTATGATTCTAACCAGTTAAAACATTATAGCGTGGAGTCCGCCTACAAAAAAATTCAAGAGATCAGGCGGATATGTGCTCGTTATAGCAGTAAAAATCAGTGACCGTAGCACAGTGTGAATCGTTTGTTGCCTTGCTGGTGGAGTTCAGATGCCTATTTTATGTCAAAATTGTGACGTTTTGGGGTCGGTTTTATGTCACTGAAACACCCCAAAATAAACGCGCTCGCACGCTCACATACATGCGCGCACGTACACCACACACACACACACACACGTACACACACACGCGCACGCGCGCGCGCGCACACACACACCACACACATACACACACACATACATACACACACACACACACACAATACATACACACATTACACACACA
>CM060312.1:4224239-4236739 GCA_030674185.1 Monoplex corrugatus | reverse complement strand
AGGAAGACAGAGAGAGATAAGAAAAGAGAGAGAGGAAGGAAGGACAGAGAGAGAGAGAAAGAAGAGAGGAGAGAGGAAGACAGAGAGAGAGAGAGATACAGACAGGGGCACAGAGAGAGAGGAGAGAGAGAGAGAGAGCGAGAAAGAGACAAAGAGAGAGAGATACAGAGGCACAGAGAGACAGAGAGAGAGAGAGAAGACAGAGAGAAAGAGAGAGACAGAGAGACAGACAGACACAGACGCAGAGAAACAGACAGACAGAGAAAGACATGTACTATAGAGATAACACACACACACCACACAGAAAGACAGATAGAGGCAGAGAGAGACAGACAGACAGACAGAAGAGAGAGAGAGAGAGAAAGAGAGAAAGACAGAGACAGAGAGAGAGACTTCAGATAGTTTATTCATATTAGGCCTTGGCCCCTTATGAAGGGGTATGTGAACAATACAATACCTTCTAAATAATGCACAAAAAGGTTTGAATTATACATATCAATAACTCATCTTATGACACAGCATTTTCTCTAAATTTCATAGCTTTATATAAGAACACAGAAAATTTGCGGACAACTTCTATATTTGTTGATGACAACAACAAGCACAGTTTAAACAGACAAGGCTGTCTATAATACTTAGGCTGAATAAACTTTTCCCTAAAATCTGTAAGTGCTTTACAACAAAAGACAAAGTGTACTTCGTCTTCTTTAGATTCTTTGCATAATGGACATAATAAATCATTATCATTTAATACTTTATATCTATATCGATGTACAGCCAAATCAGATACACCAAACCTAAATCTTGTTGTAATATACTTCACATGTCGTTCTAAATTTAGCTGCAAATACAATTTTATTTCAGATACACTACTAAATGTTCTGTATATATTAAATCTTTCGCTGTTGTTAATATGATAATTCCAGTCCTGCCATCTACAGTCTATCAAGCGACAGAGAGAGAGAGAGAGAGAGAGAGAGAGAGAGAGAGAGAGAGAGAGAGAGAGAGAGAGAGAGAGACAGACAGACAGAGACAGACAGACAGAGACAGAGAGGCAGGCATACATACATACACATATAACATACGTTTACATGTACATGCAGACAATGGAAGAAGAAGACACAGCGCGAGGTAAACAGGTAAGTGGGTATCTTACTGCAATCTGTACGGGTACAAACAGACCTGTGTGAGTCATCGCCATGGGGCCACTATCTCTACCCTGTCTCCGATATGTTGTGTCTACCCTGTCTCCGATATGTTGTGTCTACCCTGTCTGTGATATATTGTGTCTACCCAGTCTCCGATATGTTGTGTCTACCCAGTCTCCGATATGTTGTGTCTATCCTGTCTCCGATATGTTGTGTCTATCCTGTCTCCGATATGTTGTGTCTATCCTGTCTCCGATATGTTGTGTCTACCCAGTCTCCGATATGTTGTGTCTACCCAGTCTCCGATATGTTGTGTCTACCCAGTCTCCGATATGTTGTGTCTACCCTGTCTCCGATATGTTGTGTCTATCCTGTCTCCGATATATTGTGTCTACCCAGTCTCCGATATGTTGTGTCTACCCTGTCTGTGATATATTGTGTCTACCCTGTCTGTGATATATTGTGTCTATCCTGTCTGTGATATATTGTGTCTACCCTGTCTGTGATATATTGTGTCTATCCTGTCTGTGATATATTGTGTCTACCCTGTCTGTGATATGTTGTGTCTATCCTGTCTGTGATATATTGTGTCTACCCTGTCTGTGATATATTGTGTCTATCCTGTCTGTGATATATTGTGTCTACCCTGTCTGTGATATATTGTGTCTACCCTGTCTGTGATATATTGTGTCTACCCTGTCTGTGATATATTGTCTACCCTGTCTGTGATATATTGTCTACCCTGTCTGTGATATATTGTGTCTACCCTGTCTGTGATATATTGTGTCTATCTGTCTGTGATATATTGTGTCTACCCTGTCTGTGATATATTGTGTCTATCTGTCTGTGATATATTGTGTCTACCCTGTCTGTGATATATTGTGTCTACCCCGTCTGTGATATATTGTGTCTATCTGTCTCTGATATATTGTCTATCCTGTCTGTGATATTTTGTGTCCACCCTGTCTGTGATATATTGTGTCTACCCTGTCCGTGATATATTGTGTCTACCCTGTCTGTGATATATTGTGTCTACCCCGTCTGTGATATATTGTGTCTACCTTGTCTGTGATATATTGTGTCTACCCTGTCTGTGATATATTGTGTCTATCCTGTCCGTGATATATTGTGTCCACCCTGTCTGTGATTTATTGTGTCTACCCTGTCCGTGATATATTGTGTCTATCCCGTCTCTGATATATTGTGATACATTTGTTTTATAATGTTACATGGTAACACAGCCACACCATAAAGCGATAGTTGTTTTATAACGTTACATGGTAACACAGTCACACCATAAAGTAATAGTTGTTTTATAATGTTACATGGTAACACAGCCACACCATAAAGCGATAGTTGTTTTATAACGTTACATGGTAACACAGTCACACCATAAAGTAATAGTTGTTTTTATAACGTTACATGGTAACACAGTCACACCATAAAGTGGTACAGTTGTTTTATAACGTTACATAGTAACACAGTGACACCATAAAGTGATACAGTTGTTTTATAACGTTACATGGTAACACAGTCACACCATAAAGTGATACAGTTGTTTTATAACGTTACATGGTAACACAGTGACACCATAAAGCGATAGTTGTTTTATAACGTTACATGGTAACACAGTCACACCATAAAGTGATACAGTTGTTTTATAACGTTACATGGTAACACAGTGACACCATAAAGCGATAGTTGTTTTATAACGTTACATGGTAACACAGTCACACCATAAAGTGATAGTTGTTTTATAACGTTACATGGTAACACAGTCACACCATAAAGTGATAGTTGTTTTATAACGTTACATGGTAACACAGTGACACCACAAAGTGGTACAGTTGTTTTATAACGTTACATGGTAACATAGTGACACCATAAAGTGGTACAGTTGTTTTATAACGTTACATGGTAACACAGTGACACCATAAAGTGATACAGTTGTTTTATAACGTTACATGGTAACACAATGACACCATAACGTGGCACAGTTGTTTTATAACGTTACATGGTAACACAGTGACACCATAAAGTGGTACAGTTGTTTTATAACGTTACATGGTAACACAGCCACACCATAAATGGTACAGTTGTTTTATAACGTTACATGTAACACAGTGACACCATAAAATGGCACAGTTGTTTTTATAACGTTACATGTAACACAGTGACACCATAAAGTGGTACAGTTGTTTTATAACGTTACATGTAACACAGTGACACCATAAAGTGGCACAGTTGTTTTATAACGTTACATGTAACACAGTGACACCATAAAGTGGCACAGTTGTTTTATAACGTTACATGGTAACACAGCCACACCATAAAGTGGTACAGTTGTTTTATAACGTTACATGTAACACAGTGACACCATAAAGTGGCACAGTTGTTTTATAACGTTACATGTAACACAGTGACACACATAAAGTGGCACAGTTGTTTTATAACGTTACATGGTAACACAGTCACACCATAAAGTGATACAGTTGTTTTATAACGTTACATGTAACACAGTGACACCATAAAGTGGCACAGTTGTTTTATAACGTTACATGTAACACAGTGACACCATAAAGTGGTACAGTTGTTTTATAACGTTACATGTAACACAGTGACACCATAAAGTGGCACAGTTGTTTTATAACGTTACATGTAACACAGTGACACCATAAAGTGGCACAGTTGTTTTATAACGTTACATGTAACACAGTGACACCATAAAGTGGCACAGTTGTTTTATAACGTTACATGGTAACACAATGACACCATAAAGTGGTACAGTTGTTTTATAACGTTACATGGTAACACAATGACACCATAAAGTGGTACAGTTGTTTTATAACGTTACATGGTAACACAGTGACCCATAAAGTGGTACAGTTGTTTTATAACGTTACATGGTAACACAGTGACACCATAAAGTGGTACAGTTGTTTTATAACGTTACATGGTAACACAGTGACACCATAAAGTGGTACAGTTGTTTTAAACGTTACATGGTAACACAGTCACACCATAAAGTGGTACAGTTGTTTTATAACGTTACATGGTAACATAGTCACACCATAAAGTGGTACAGTTGTTTTTATAACGTTACATAGTAACACAGTGACACCATAAAGTGGTACAGTTGTTTTATAACGTTACATGGTAACACAGTGACACCATAAAGTGGTACAGTTGTTTTCATAACGTTACATGGTAACACAGTGACACCATAAAGTGGTAGTTGTTTTATAACGTTACATGGTATCATAGTCACACCATAAAGTGGTACAGTTGTTTTATAACGTTACATGGTAAACACAGTGACACCATAAAGTGGCACAGTTGTTTTATAACGTTACATGGTAACACAGTGACACCATAAAGTGGTACAGTTGTTTTATAACATTACATGTAACACAGTAACACCATAAAGTGACAGTTGTTTTATAATGTTACATGGTAACATAGTCACACCATAAAGTGATACAGTTGTTTTATAACTTTACATGGTAGCACAGTGACACCATAAAGTGGTACAGTTGTTTTATAACGTTACATGGTAACACAGTCACACCATAAAGTGATACAGTTGTTTTATAATGTTACATGGTAACACAGTCACACCATAAAGTGATACAGTTGTTTTATAACGTTACATGTAACACAGTCACACCATAAAGTGATACAGTTGTTTTATAACGTTACATGGTAACACAGTCACACCATAAAGTGGTACAGTTGTTTTATAACGTTACATGGTAACACAGTCACACCATAAAGTGGCACAGTTGTTTTATAACGTTACATGGTAACACAGTCACACCATAAAGTGGCACAGTTGTTTTATAACGTTACATGGTAACACAGTGACACCATAAAGTGGTACAGTTGTTTTATAACGTTACATGGTAACATAGTCACACCATAAAGTGATACAGTTGTTTTATAACGTTACATGTAACACAGTCACACCATAAAGTGATACAGTTGTTTTATAACGTTACATGGTAACACAGTCACACCATAAAGTGGTACAGTTGTTTTATAACGTTACATGGTAACACAGTCACACCATAAAGTGGCACAGTTGTTTTATAACGTTACATGGTAACACAGTCACACCATAAAGTGGCACAGTTGTTTTATAACGTTACATGGTAACACAGTGACACCATAAAGTGGTACAGTTGTTTTATAACGTTACATGGTAACATAGTCACACCATGAAGTGATACAGTTGTTTTATAACGTTACATGTAACACAGTCACACCATAAAGTGGTACAGTTGTTTTATAACGTTACATGTAACACAGTGACACCATAAAGTGATACAGTTGTTTTATAATGTTACATGGTAACACAGTCATACCATAAAGTGATACAGTTGTTTTATAACGTTACATGGTAACACAGTCACACCATAAAGTGATACAGTTGTTTTATAACGTGACATGGTAACACAGTCACACCATAAAGTGATACAGTTGTTTTATAACGTTACATGTAACACAGTCACACCATAAAGTGGTACAGTTGTTTTATAGCGTTACATGGTAACACAGTGACACCATAAAGTGATACAGTTGTTTTATAACGTTACATGTTAACATAGTCACACCATAAAGTGATACAGTTGTTTTATAACGTTACATGGTAACACAGTCACACCTTAAAGTGATAGTTGTTTTATAACGTTACATGGTAACATAGTCACACCATAAAGTGATACAGTTGTTTTATAACGTTACATGGTAACACAGTCACACCATAAAGTGATACAGTTGTTTTATAACGTTACATGGCAACACAGTCACACCATAAAGTGATACAGTTGTTTTATAACGTTACATGGTAACACAGTCAGACCATAAAGTGATACAGTTGTTTTATAACGTTACATGGTAACACAGTGACACCATAAAGTGGTACAGTTGTTTTATAACGTTACATGGTAACATAGTCACACCATAAAGTGATACAGTTGTTTTATAACGTTTCATGTAACACAGTCACACCATAAAGTGATACAGTTGTTTTATAACGTTACATGTAACACAGTGACACCATAAAGTGGTACAGTTGTTTTATAACGTTACATGGGAACACAGTCACACCATAAAGTGATACAGTTGTTTTATAACGTTACATGGTAACACAGCCACAGCATAAAGTGATACAGTTGTTTTATAACGTTACATGGTAACACAGTCACACCATAAAGTGATACAGTTGTTTTATAACGTTACATGTAACACAGTCACACCATAAAGTGGTACAGCTGTTTTATAACGTTACATGGTAACACAGTGACACCATAAAGTGATACAGTTGTTTTATAACGTTACATGGTAACACAGCCACACCATAAAGTGGTACAGTTGTTTTATAACGTTAGGCAGACTACACAATTACGCCATAGTGATCCACATATTTCACCTACAACCTTCAAGGTTAACAAGTTCACACCAGACGAGATAAGAAGACAACCACAGGTATTAACCCTCATCCCCCAAGCACAGTCGTCTGCCTCGTAACGGTTAGGGCGAGCACTTGTACCTACACTTACTCTTCTTGAAAATGCGGCCCCCCTGGCAATTACTTCTTTTATGACTATGATTGATAGTCACGCTTGTTTTACGACGTGTTGTGGTTGTGTGTGTGTGTGTGTGTGTGTGTGTGTGTGTGTGTGTGTGTGTGTGTGTGTGTGTGTGTGTGTGTGTGTGTGTGTGTGTGTGT
Organism: Monoplex corrugatus; assembly: GCA_030674185.1. Lineage (NCBI taxonomy): Eukaryota > Metazoa > Mollusca > Gastropoda > Littorinimorpha > Ranellidae > Monoplex > Monoplex corrugatus. The sequence goes on along the minus strand of CM060312.1, from coordinate 4,229,860 downwards.
GTGTGTGTGTGTGTTAGGTGTGTGTGTGTGTGTGTGTGTTAGGTGTATGTGTGTATGTGTGTGTTAGGTGTGTGTGTATGTGTGTGTGTGTGTGTGTGTGTGTTAGGTGTGTGTGTGTGTGTGTGTGTGTGTGTGTGTGTGTGTGTGTGTGTGTGTGTAGTGTGTGTGTGTGTGTGTTGTGTGTGTGTGTGTGTGTTAGGGGTGTGTGTGTATATGTGTGTGGGTGTGTGTGTGTTAGGGGTGTTTGTGTATATATATGTGTTGTGTGTGTGTGTGTGTGTGTGTGTTAGGTGTGTGTGTATGTGTGTGTGTGTTAGGTGTGTGTGTGTGTGTGTGTGTGTTAGGGTGTGTGTGTGTGTGTTAGGGTGTGTGTGTGTGTGTGTTAGGTGTGTGTGTGTGTGTTAGGGGGGTGTGTGTGTGTGTGTGTGTGTGTTAGGTGTGTGTGTGTGTTTAGGGGGTGTGTGTGTGTGTTAGGGGTGTGTGTTGTGGTGTGTGTTAGGGTGTGTGTGTGGTGTGTGGTGTGTTAGGGTGTGTGTGTGTGTGTGTGTTAGGTGTGTGTGTGTGTGTTAGGGTGTGTGTGTGTGTGTGTGTGGTGTGTGTGTGTTAGGTGTGTGTGTGTGTGTAGGTGTGTGTGTGTGTGTTTTAGGTGTGTGTGTGGTGTGTGTGTGTATGATGTGGTGTGTTATGGTGTGTGTTGTGTGTGTGTGTATGCGTGTGTGTGTATATGTGTTAGGTGTGTGTGTGTGTATGCGTGTGTGTGTGTATGTGTGTTAGGTGTGTGTTAGGGGTGTGTATGTGTTTGAGACAGAGAGGGGAGAGAAAGAGGGGGCCGGAGGGAGAGGGGGAGAATAGAGGTGAGAGTAAGAGAGAGAATGAGAGAAAAGAGAGAGAGAGAGAGAGAGAGGGGGAGAGAGAGAGACAGACAGACACAGAGAGAGAGAATGGTGTAATATGCTATAGGCTGTTAGTCCTTTCACGTACGGGGGATTGGGGGGGGGGGGGGGTGGAGTGGATTAAGTAATTACAACTTTTTTTCCTCGATGTAACATGAATGCAGGTCACTGAAGTCAAGTTCCGAATTCATAAATACGGTAACGTGGCCAGATCATAAAATAATATCAGTGCTTCTTCACAAAGTCAGTTATTGTGACAGAGGCCCCACTTCACATGACAGTATCGCCGAAAGGTGATTGTCAAGACGAAGTCACGCTTGTAACAAGACATATCATGGCTACAGCACGTTTATCAGGCGATTTTAAACATTCTTAGTGAACCTCAGCACTTGATTAGTTACTGCCAATTATGCCACTGGCATGCAGAGCAGCAACGAAGGTTTTCCGCTCATGTCTGTTCTGAGCTAGCCTCTGTATAGTTATAGTTACTCCAGCAGGAGTGTTTCGGAGCCTTAAGATCTCTTATCTTTTGTCGTCAGGTGTTCATTGGTCTTCCTGTCTTACGTCTTCCTTCTGGTGTTCAGTGAAGGGCAGTCCGGGTGATATTGTCCTGCTGTCTTCCTTCTGGTGTCCAGTGAAGGGCAGTCCTGGTGATGTTGTCCTGCTGTCTTCATGGTGACCAGTGAAGGCAGTCGGGTGATGTTGTCCTGTTGTCTTCCTTCTGGTGTCCAGTGAAGGGCAGTCCTGGTGATGTTATCCTGCTGTCTTCCTTCTGGTGTCCAGTGAAGGGCAGTCCAGGTGATGTTGTCCTGCTGTCTTCCTTCTGGTGACCAGTGAAGGGCAGTCCGGGTGATATTATCCTGCTGTCTTCCTTCTGGTGTCCAGTGAAGGGCAGTCCTGGTGATGTTATCCTGCTGTCTTCATGGTGTCCAGTGAAGGGCAGTCCGGGTGATGTTGTCCTGCTGTCTTCATGGTGTCCAGTGAAGGGCAGTCCAGGTGATGTTGTCCTGCTGTCTTCCTTCTGGTGTCCAGTGAAGGGCAGTCCGGGTGATGTTATCCCGCTGTCTTCCTTCTGGTGTCCAGTGAAGGACAGTCCGGGTGATGTTGTCCTGCTGTCTTCCTTCTGGTGACCAGTGAAGGGCAGTCCGGGTGATGTCCTGCTGTCTTCCTTCTGGTGTCCAGTGAAGGGCAGTCCGGGTGATGTTGTCCTGTTGTCTTCCTTCTGGTGTCCAGTGAAGGGCAGTCCAGGTGATGTTGTCCTGCTGTCTTCCTTCTGGTGTCCAGTGAAGGACAGTCCGGGTGATGTTATCCCGCTGTCTTCCTTCTGGTGTCCAGTGAAGGACAGTCCGGGTGATGTTGTCCTGCTGTCTTCCTTCTGGTGACCAGTGAAGGGCAGTCCGGGTGATGTCCTGCTGTCTTCCTTCTGGTGTCCAGTGAAGGGCAGTCCGGGTGATGTCCTGCTGTCTTCCTTCTGGTGTCCAGTGAAGGGCAGTCCGGGTGATGTTATCCTGCTGTCTTCCTTCTGGTGTCCAGTGAAGGGCAGTCTGGGTGATGTTGTCCTGCTGTCTTCATGGTGTCCAGTGAAGGGCAGTCCGGGTGATGTTATCCTGCTGTCTTCATGGTGTCTAGTGAAGGGCAGTCCGGGTGATGTTATCCTGCTGTCTTCATGGTGTCTAGTGAAGGGCAGTCCGGGTGATGTTATCCTGCTGTCTTCATGGTGTCCAGTGAAGGGCAGTCCGGGTGATGTTATCCTGCTGTCTTCATGGTGTCCAGTGAAGGGCAGTCTGGGTGATGTTGTCCTGCTGTCTTCATGGTGTCCAGTGAAGGGCAGTCTGGGTGATGTTGTCCTGCTGTCTTCATAATGTCCAGTGAAGGGCAGTCCGGGTGATGTTGTCCTGCTGTCTTCATGCTGTCCAGTGAAGGGCAGTCCGGGTGATGTTGTCCTGCTGTCTTCATGGTGTCCAGTGAAGGGCAGTCTGGGTGATGTTGTCCTGCTGTCTTCATGGTGACCAGTGAAGGGCAGTCCGGGTGATGTTGTCCTGCTGTCTTCATGGTGTCCAGTGAAGGGCAGTCCGGGTGATGTTGTCCTGCTGTCTTCACATGATGTGTTGAAACCATCTCCATCGTCTTGTCACGATGACGATGTCCTTACTACACTGATCTGTTCATTTCGTATTGCCTATGTCCCAGCCGACTACTAGAGCCATATCAGGACTAACACCACGTCAAAAACGACAACCCGTTACCGTACTATACTGACTGCACTGGGCAAGTAGTGGATGGCTGCAAATGGTGTTAGACCAGAAGAGTCGTATGATTCTTATGAGTTTTTTGTGAGGCAGTTGATAGCTTGGTAAGGTCGCTTTCCGTCCTATTTCCAGCATTCTGAGCCCTAAAGTTATGGCGGAAAAGACAGCTCTCGTACAATGTCAGCTTGGTGTTGATGTTGTAGTGGGGTGTGACCTCCACACGTCAGACACCCGTCACAAATAATGGATGCGTGATCATTGTGAGGCATAATGTGTACACGAATAACTTTACAGTTGTATGGTCAATGTAAAGACTGACAGGAGGGATGGAGGGAGGAAGAAAGTGAGACAGAGAGAGGGAGGGTGAGGGAGAGAGAGAGAGGGTTCAAATGGTTTATTCATATAGGCCACAGCTGCTCAGAAGGGAAAAGCGCATAACAATGCAATCTGACAATCACATAAGCATTGACTAAAGAGTAACAATATTTCTACTTTTAGATGCGTTGTACAAATGCACAACACACACACACACACACACACACACACACACACACACACACACACACACACACACACACACACACACACACACACACACAAAGAACATGAAATACAGACATTCTTCTCACATTCAAGCCTTGGGTTGCTCATGAGGAATGAATTTTAAAAGAGACTCAAGAAACTGTTGGTAGGAGGGAGACAGAAAACGGGGGGAGAGAGAGAAAGAGAGACAGACAGACAGAGAGAGAAGAAGAGAGGAAGAAGAAGAGGAAGAGATAGAGACTGAGTCAGTGAGAGAGAGAGAGAGAGAGGACAGACAGACAGACAGACAGACAGACAGACAGACAGAGTCAGCGCATCATCACAAGACAAAGGAGCAAACCAACATTACGGTCACACTTGTTCTGACTTTGATGTACTGGTTCATTATCACCTGGTGTGGGGTCTTCAACTGAGACACAAGACCAATCCTGCAGGTTTCTGCAAGTGCTGCACTACCCGTGTGCCTGGCCACTACAGGGACTTTTTAAAGTAAGGGGGTGGGGGGTGGGGGTGGTCCGTATTAAGTTTACTTTTGTGTAATACATCAATGGTCGCAGTTAGCTCAGTTGTCAGAAGAGCACCATGGTTATAACGCAGGACTTGTGGTTTTAACTCTCGGTCCACAACACGTTTTTTTTGCAGTGGTTGGTTCTTTTCATACTGCCGTCGACCCAAGATCTGATACATATAGTTCAATCTCAGCCCGCAACATTAAAAACTGGCCTGTTCGCTGCCCATCTTAATGTTTCTCTCATTCTGATTGTCTGAGTTAGTGTTTCATAGATCCTTCCTCTTACTACCCTGTCCCCATTTCAAGACCTAACCAGGATATGGAATTTTGCACAGGCTCAGAAGTTGCAAGATACTTGCTGGCAGATTTGGATGGAGCACATATGGACGATATCCAAAATTCAAGTTTGTATGCTTATAGCCAGCCGACCACCACGGCCATATCAGGGCTAAGACCAGGTTATATCACTTATAGTGAAAAGACGTTAAATCAAAGAACGAACGAACGAACCAGATTAAGAACAAATCAAGGTTAATCAAAACAACAACAGCTGAAAGCCACGCTCGTGACTGTGTACGATACATCTAAAAGTCTTTCCCATACGTATGATCCTCTAACCCCTTGACTCCCGCACCCTGTCCACCAGCATCCTGTACTGTCAATCATGATAGCGAAGCAAAAAACTCAACTCGTTGACTCCCTCACCCTATCCATCAGCTTGGTGGATAGGGTGAGGGAGTCAAAGGGTTAAGTTTTTGCGATTGGTGGACAGGGTGCGGGCGTCAAGGGTTAAGATGAAGATCTCTTGAAAACAAAGTAAAACTGCGTTGGAAAACATATCTGAATCTGCTGTGTAAAACTTATCTCTCACATCATGCAATTCCAAGCATTCAATAAGGTGACTGATTCTGAGTGGCTTTTTACACGGTGTCCATCCCTGGCTCTTCTTCATTTTTCAGAAGTGTATATGTAGGCTGATACAATACTAGTATAAATATATAGACCAGGTAAAACATAGGCTAGGTAGGACATCAGGATCTGGCCAACCCATGGGTTTATGTGCAGGCTTAAGGCTTTTGCCATGATCACCATACACATGGCACCTGTGACGTTAGTACATCTGGTATTCGTTCCGAACACGGAGACGTCGTCTTGAGAAACTGAAACTTACAAGGTATGATTGAGTATAGGATGTGTGACACGTATATGGAAGATCCTGCTTTTAAAAACAAACTCCAAATTTTCATTCTAAGTCCCACTGCCACACGCAAATGGAAGATCTCTCTTTCAAAAACAAACTCCAAACTTTCATTCTAGGTCCTATTGCCATCACCATCGCCATGACCCGACTGACTGATTTAAACCACCCAAACGATAGGTATGTCAACCACAGCACGGTTATATTTCATTGTTCCTGGTCTGTCA